>JAJLWQ010000016.1:52794-68605 GCA_030570875.1 Citeromyces matritensis
AAAAAAACTTGGAAAAACACAAACACAAATAAATACAGACAATGAACTTTCATTCTTTACAGTATAAATTTCGTAAACTTAAGATAGATTTTCATCATAGACGTCACAACAATTCCAGAAATCCTAGACTGATTGCTGGCAAGACCCCAAATCAGCGCCTGTTGTCCTTGAGAGTAGATCCAATGAACCAGTACATCATCAACGTGGACAACTTTTCACAGTTCTCTGCGGAGTCTTCAGAATCTGAAGAATCGGTGTATCCCAACAGCCAGCCATTGAGTAGAGACCATGAAACCAGGATGTTGCGGCCTCCAATCGATGAGCCGCCAGCGGTCGATTGCATCAGTGCAGAGACAACAGAGCTTTTGCAAAACAATGTTCCAGACAAGTTTTCCGGAACCACTCAAGTTGAGCCGGGCTCAAGCACTAAATGCTGGAAGAATGTCATGTACCAGGCATCTTTGAAGGCTGCCATGCTTTCTACCGGTCACAAATCAGAAAAGGCCAACTCTGCGTTTTCTGCTGATTTGACAAAGATTGTAGAGGGTCCAGCAATTCCTGTATCGACAGTAGTAGAGCCTTGTAAGTCTCCCTCGACTTATCAACCGGAATGGGGAATGATATCTGAAGAGGGTGTTGAGCCTGAAAAGGAAAACTATGTGATTCCGGACCACGAGTTTCAGGGTGACATCACATACAGCGGCATACTCTCGTGCTACGATCAGCCCACCAAGGATGACTGGATGATGCGGAGTAGCGTATTTCCAAACAAGTACGGTGAGGGAACCCCATTTTTCATGAATGACGCATGGTGACTTTTTGATGCAGAAACGCACAAGCTGATGCAGCATATGTAGCTCAATAAAAATTTAGGAAAACAGCCACTACATTCCTTTCAGATATGGGCTGCACAGCGAGTTCCCCCTCAGACGAACGCGACGAACTACGCAATAGCAAGCGGACTAATGACGAGATTGAGCGCGCACTGCTTTTGGGACAGCAGAAGGAGAAAAAACAGGTTAAACTACTTTTACTCGGCACTGGAGAGAGTGGTAAGTCTACTGTCCTGAAGCAAATGCGGTTGCTTCACCAGGGTGGGTTCACTTATCAAGAGCGGGTCCAATATGCACAAGTCATATGGGCTGACGCCATTCAGAGTATGAGGATCTTGATTGTTCAAGCGCGTAAACTAGGCATTCCATTGGACTGTGACCAGCCACGGTCGGCGTTGAAAAAGTTCAAGCAAAATATTCTTAGGTACCGTGCTCTGGAAGATGTGGATACCGATATGGTGGGAGGATCTGATTTCCTCAGCGACTATGTACTCAAGTACTCGGAACGCGGAGAACGCCAAAGAAGACAAAAGAGTGATGGGATCGCAGGATCCGGATGGGAGAAAGAGGCTACGGACCAGGATGACGAGTTTGATGCTAGCGAGATATCGCAGGGCCTGAACGAGGGAGTCATTCCCAGACCCATCAAGTCGCCCAACGTGAAGATATCAAGAGCAGACATTGCCGAGTCTATTACTGCTCTGTGGGAGCGTGACAGAGGGATCCAGCAATGCTTTTTCAGGTCCAACGAGTTCCAATTGGAAGGCAGTGCCTCTTTTTATTTTGAGAAAATTAACCAGCTTGCAGACCCATCGTATGTTTGTGAAGACGAGGATATTTTGAAAGGACGGATCAAGACCACCGGAATCACAGAAACCATCTTCAACATCGGCATGTCTCAATTCAAGTTCTTGGATGCTGGGGGACAAAGAAGCGAACGGAAAAAGTGGATCCATTGTTTCGAAGGCATTACTGCAGTCATCTTTGTAATGGCTGTTTCTGAGTACGATCAGATGTTATTCGAAGACCACAGGGTGAACCGTATGAAGGAAGCGATTGTACTGTTTCACTCTCTGTGCAACTCGAGATGGTTTAAAAACACGCCATTCATCCTCTTTATGAACAAAGTTGACCTTTTCGAGAAGAAAATCGCAAGGTCGCCCATAAGACATCACTTTCCTGATTACCGTGGGAAGAACGTGGAGGATGCACTTGAGTTTTTTGAAGATATTTTCCTCAATCTCAATGAGAACGATAAGCCTATCTATGTACACAGAACCTGCGCAACAGACACCAAAAGCATGAAATTTGTGCTTACAGCTGTGACCGATATGATAATCCAGCAAAATCTGAAGAATTCCGGTATGATATAGTTAGCAATAGTTTTTTTCAATCAATATTTTGTCTTTTTGTCAGTGGTTGTTTGTTTGTAGCATATGATGTTTCACGCTCAACAGTCATAAAGTGGAAATGTTGCAGGGGATTACTGTAGGCTTGTCCTTTGAGAAAAGTGCACTTTCGTCAGGCTGACGGTTTATGTATTTACACTCGAGCAGTGGCGAAACATGAGAAGCCCTGAAAGATTTTGTCGAGATCAAGAAGACGATCTCTCAAGTGTCGTAACACTGAGTGATACTCTAATGGATACTCAAGCTCTCTTAGTTATCCAATGAAGCGGAGATTGACATTACATTCTAGCTTCAGGTCACATTGTAATCTGATCCGGGTTGACAGGTATGGAGTTGGATAAAACATTCATCACACTATAAGGTAAGCCGGAGGGGCCTCAAAAGAATTAGAAATCTCCAGTAGAACAAATGCGAACGCAAATGACATAGATATGACCCATGTATCCTCTTGTTCCCCGGGAATTAGAGTTAGGAAGTCCCAAGAGTTTCTAGAGGTGGCTTGTGGCGAGGTGTTCTCTTACCATACCGCAGCAGTATTCACAGACAGGATAGGCCTGAATGCAGATAGTAATTGAGCTTATTACGACGCCCATTCGAAAGGTTGATTTTTACTGTCATATCGTTGGTCAAGGTTTACTTGGTTTGTAAGCTCAAGCTCTTTTTTACAAGACGATATGACATTGATCACTGAGCTCCCCCTTATTAGAAGAAACACCTTCTTGATTGAAGCAGACTAAAAGATGGGCTTTGTTCATTGATCAAGGTGGGGGCCTCCCGCTGGTCCGTGTACTTATAGTTTTATATCAAGAGCCTGTCAGCAGTCGCGACAGGTCTTTTACCTGCCGTGCATCAAAAGAGGGTCTTCCCTACTGAGTATTGTTCAACCGAGAGGGAAACAAAAATAAAAAACAGAACTTTTTGAATTGTTACAAGTCTACTTCTGTTTGCACATTCTAAGCATTATATTCGGCTTTTTGCCAAAACTGTGAGGATTGCGTGATATGTCTGTACTAGATCAGAAGAAAGTATAAGCGAGAGCTACTTTTTTTTCCTGCAACAAGCTATACACAGTCTAAAATAATGACACTTAACTGCAAGCCACTAGTTTAGTTTGTACTCCAGCATAAGTTCTTTCGAGTTGAATGGTATTCTGTATACCGATGGAAGCTTTATGTAAAAAAAAGCACGTTACTTCTCCAAATGACTCAGAAGGTCGTGCGCACTAACAATGACGTGTAAAAAAAAAAACATAAAAGGTTTAAAAACCCTGTGCATCTTCCTCTTCGGAACAGACAATTTTTTCATTCATAGTATAGACGGTTTTATTTTTGGTATTTCGGAAACATGCACGGCGTCGTCAAGAATTGAACTACGCCTTTGGTAAAGTAAGGAACCATGGAGACGTCACCGGTATCTGACACATCTGAGTGGCCTTCAGGACATTCATCTACTCATACCACACCTGAGGAAGAACATGAGCTATGTACCGCTACATATTACAAGGGCCCAGAGGACGTTTTACAGCAGTCGCTTGGATTTTTGCAAACTTTGTTTGGAACTTTCGATCGTGTCAAGTTTGGATGGTTCATTAAAGAGCTTTTGAAAAGGTCTCGCTCTTCGTCAACCGTTTTAAAATTGGCGTTATTGTACGCAAGGAAACTATCCTCCAAAATTTCCGATGACTGTGAGTGGTTTTATAAGAATCCCAAGAAAATTGTGCTTATTTGCATCATTCTAGCTTCAAAATTCTTGCAAGACAAAAATTTCTCCATGAAGGGCTGGTCCAAGATTTCGGGGCTCTCTGCTGCTGACTTGTCGCGCAGCGAGCTTCGGGTACTGGGACTTTTACAGTTCAATATATACGTTGGAGTGGAAGAGTTCTCCACGTGGTGTGCCTACCTCATCGACCCCGACTGTCAGCTTAAAGCGACTTTTGCAGCTTACGTAGCGCAATTGGCGCATAAAGCAAGACATTGTGGTTCCGTCTCCAACGGTGGATGTAATGCTACTATATCCTTGAAAAGAAAAGCCGAGTTATCCGAAGGGAGAAAAAGAGTGTGTAGTTGAACATAGTTAAAATAAAGAGTTGAGAATAAAGAGTCAATTTTGTGAGACGAGTGCAGAGCATTGATCATTCATTATGCTAAACGCACGCATAGATGTACTCTCAGGGGAGTGAACATTGAGGTCTCTTCAATAGGCAGAACGGCTATCATGAGAGTGAGTTGGTCTTGAAAATGAACGTTTTCTTCAGTATACTATCGGCGGGGGATTAAAGGGGGAAAGAACAATCATGCCACCTCTGAAATGACCTTTTCCATTTTGTCACACAGGCGAAAACCGCAGTGAACCATTGGAAGAGTAAGCCATTTTACCCAGCTTTAAGTTCTGACCGTTTTCTCGCCCGAGAGGTTATGAGGTCGATCAATTGGCCTACTGTTACGAAAAGACGCTGACATAATTAGATCATCAGTTTTAGATAGTTTGACAGGTAGGAATAATAAAGCCAACAAAGAGGCAGACTGTTTAAGATGATGATCAAGATTGTGACGCTTCGAGGGTTTTTCAAAGTCAAAGAATAGGAGTTTTTGTGATGAGGTGAATTCTGTTTTTTTTCTCATCATCTGAACAATGCATTTTCAGACGTTGCCTTAGGGCGAAAGAGTATTTTAAAGACTTTTTACGGATCAGGGAAAATAGCCGAGATTATAAGGCTGCAAGTTTTAGAGATCTCGCAGAGCTGTCAGAATGAACAGTACACCGAAAGAGACGATCTTAAATATCCGGGCCTTTGCTTCATAGAAAACCCGAGTATCAGATCGTAACCCCAGTATTTTCCTCGCTGACCGAGTTTGCAAAGAGTTCGAGCAAATATAAGAGACTTGGCAGGGACTATGATGAGGCCTGCTCATTCAGCAGTAGGGGGAGTGGACCCAACTTTCCTGGCCAGCCTTGGGGACTACATCATTTTAGAAGTACCTGTTGCTTACAAACTCTTTATTTGCGTAAAATATACCTACCTACGATTGTGGCATCATTTCTATTTATTCCAACCACTAGCTTACGCTCGTCGTTATCTCATGCTTATATACAATTCATTTCAATTTCAAATACCCTCTGTGCGCAACAGACTGCTTGTGCATTAAAGCCTTCTTCTCAAACCCAGACGACTTGCCCTCGTAAACACTAAGGATCTCCTCTGAAAGTCTAACGGAAATATCATTCGACTTTCTCTTGTCGGATCCCTCAAGTATCCACTGGAATGCAATTCTGTTTCTCTGCCTTTGAGAAAGCGGCGTAGGAACCGTCACATTCTTTGCGAACCCAGTCTTCATGGTCTTGGTCTTCATCAGCGGGGCCAAATTATCGAGACAATCCTTCAAAATTTCAACAGGGTTTTGACGCTTATTCAAATAAACCAAATAAAGTGCTCTCGAAAGCCTCTTCCTTGCCTGAGACTTTTTACCGTCCTTCATAACCATATTGATGCAGTGGTCAACCACGTCGTCTTTGATTATAGGGATATCTTTGACTTTCAATAGTTCGGCCTCGTCAACCTGCTCCTGCGTAGGCTTCCATTGGAGAAACTCCGTGGACTCTGTAGCGATTCTGTGATTGGAGAGTGCGTCCGATCCACCATAGTTCCCGGTATCCAGATCATGCCTGAGTTGCTGAATAGTTTTAGTCCACAAATTGTACTTTTCGTCTACAGTAGAGTTGTGTCTGATTTGAGCAAAAGCTCTTCCCTGCCTGAAGACCAGTCTAGGCGAGTTGTTGAAGGCCAGCCTAAGCATCTTTTGGTGGAAAAATGTTATTGGCACGACCAATGGCAGTCGATGGAATTCCTCCAACAGATTGTGAGAGATAACGACTATGTGGAGTCGAACCACTTGAAGAAATGGCAGGATGTAAAACACTTGGTGAGCGAGACAATTGAGAAAACTGTGATAGATCGGTACTCAATAAACCTTTCAGAGGTTGTATCTCCGTCGGTTGTTGTGTGTTCGCAGGAAAAGGAACGGACTGTAAAAGAGTATATAGAGGAGCTTAGGCACCTTTTACTGCAATTTGACACATCTCCTCCATTTACCATAGTTCGAATCGCACAACTCATCTTGAGAGAAGAGGACGACATAAATACGTGTGTAAAGTTCTTGCGGGCTATGGAACGATGTGTGCGAGTAGAGACTACAGTCGCAGAGTGCAATACTTCCAGTAAGCAGGAGGAGAATGGGACAGGGAACAAATTGCCAAAGTTTGGGATGACGGAAATTGAGTGGCTTAAAGTTTCGCCCAAAAAGCCTAGTGCGAACCAGATGGACGGAGAGAGAGGGAAAATCAAAAGGCGAAAAAGTGAAGAGATGCTAATGTAACTTATTGCAGAACAAATATAATCTTTTTAACTATCTAATATTATCAATCACCATCTCATCATGGACATGTCGTTTCTGAGTCTGGCGTAGTCAAACAGACCCTCGATTCTACCGGTAGCAGAAACCACAATGTCCTGGTCGTACAGGTTGTGTTGAGCCCAGGCCTTGACGCTCTTTACGGAAACCTGCTCAATCTTGGAGACAATGTCTTCGGCGGACGGCTGGTATCCCTGGAGCAAAGCGTCTGAGCCCAATTTGTTGGCCTCATTCACAGAAGAAAGGTCTCCCAAGAGGCTGACCTTCAACTGCTGCTTAGCACGCTCCACCTCAGTTTCAGAAATAGAGGTGGAAAGTCTGTTCCAGTCCTTGAGGGTAAAGTGCATCAAGTCGTCAATGTTTGCCAAGTTGGAAGTCTCAGCGTAGAACCCCCACAAACCATTGTCGGAGTAGGAGTTCGAGAAATGGCTGTAGGACTCGGCAAGGTGGTTTTCAGTGACAATGTGAGATAGTTTGGAGCCGAGGAACTTGGAAAATGGAGAAGCAGCCAAGTAGTTACCATTGATTTGAGATGCAACTTTGGCAACGTAGTAATCTTCCGATCCTAACGATTCACCCTTGGCTGCAAGTGCAATGTAAGCGTGCGACATGGTGTCGTCTCTCATTCTCACTTCTGAACCCAAGTACTTGGAAGCCTTTGGAATTGGCTTGACTCCCTCCACAAGAGAGAGTTTCTGAGCAAACGAAACAAGTTTCTGGTGGTCTACATCTCCGGTTCCTACAATAACAGCGTTGGAGTTGGTGAAATGAGTCTTGTGAAATTGCTCCAAGTCCATAGATTCCAAGCTCTCCAAAGTGTCGGCCTTTCCGAAAGTGGGCAAAGCCAATGAGGTTCCTTGAAATGCGGTGGCGGTCAAGTGTTCTAGCACCATATCCTTCGGGCTGGATTCGAATTTGTTGGCAAATGCAGCCGCTTTGGAAGCTTCCGATTTGACGAAATCGGCGCTTGAAAGAGATTTGTCAAGAGTGGCCTTGGATAGAGCACCTTCCAAGACAGAAAGAGCAGCAGCACTGTTTCCCTTGGCAAATTCGGTTGTAATAGCACTCACCTCTTTGGAATTGTGTGAGCTTATAGCAACACCAGCAGATGTTGCAGAGGACTCCTGGGACTTGGCCAAAATGTTACCTAAAAGAGTGGAAACACCAGAATTGTATGGGTTCTCACCTCTAGATCCGGCACCGATGTAAGCGCCAATGGAAGAAGTGGCAGATCCAGAAGGCTTGGTTGCTACAATTAAACCATTGGACAGTTGCGTCAGTTGTGCCTTGGAGCCTGGAACGGCAGTGGAAAGGAAACGTCTGGACAACATTTCAGAATGTGTTTTGTTTTTTCGCTATATATGCAAAGCCAATCAGAAGTGAACAAATTCAAATGGCAGATCGTGTCAATAGAGACAAAACCTCATCTACTCATTAAAATGTCTTTGCATCAAGCTGAAGAAGTAGGGTCAGAAAGAGAAGAGGTTTCAATCTCGCTACGAATTTATGATGAGTTACGTTCTTTTTTTTTTTTTTTCAGATTGATATACGCTCCGGTGACGCATCCCTGCACCACACCATGAAGAGATTCTCCCAGCCGGTCAAGCTCCCCACGTCATATATCAACACACGAGTTCTTCGGGATCATTTCAAGAGACAGCAGGCCGCCGAAAATGAAGTGACTTCACGTGCTTTGAAGTTTATTGCACGTAACACGGCTCTCCCTGCAAGAGTACGTCTTGAGGCACAGCTACAACTCACGTCCATGCCACACTACACCAGAATGACACAGGTAAGCAACAGGTGTGTTGATTCAGGAAGAGGCAGAGGTGTTCTTCAAGATTTCCGCTTGTGCAGAGTAAGTTTTAGTTTTTCTCCTCATACTAACAATCTAGACACAGTTTAGGAAGCAAGCTTTAGAAGGTGACTTACCAGGCGTTATGAAGGGTATCTGGTGAGCATGTATATATTTGTAATTGATTGCATTTTGAGTTGTTTCGGAGGGATCGATACAGAAGGTGTGAATGTAGGTCATATTACTACTCCACAGAGGAGACTATCAGACTTTCTGTTAAGCTTTTATAGCAGCATGAGTCATGTAGAGTCATTTTAGAGATGGTTTGCTTCTTCGCTTTGCTGGTCTTCAAATTAGTGAGAGACCTGTTACGCGCAGTCTCTTTCTTTGGGAATTGCAGTATGACTGACAGCTCGCTCCCCTGCATTGATCTGGCAAACTCAGGGCCGACAGCAACTGCGAGAGAAGGTTTGGCATGTGGAGTGCGGTCATTGAAGCGAAGCGGAAATGATCGCCCGGCGTCCTTTTTTTTACCTTGAGATACCCTTCCATAGAGGGACATCTTTGATCAAGGGTTCTTATCGCCACCTTGTTAGTAGCATCTCTTTGTTTCTTCCTATCCAGTGAGCTAATCTACTGGACCGCAGATAGGCTTCGGCTTTATCGCTTCAATGATCGCAGGACGTGATTCTTTTTCCTTTTTACTGATGACAATGGTCTGTGGCTTATCATTAAGCGTGATTTACAGTGGAGGATAGAGAAGTACGAGAGATTCATGAATTTAGCTCAATGGATGTTTTCTCTCTCTTGGGTTTTCGTTCACTTCGTACACTCGTCGCATCCAGAAACTCTTAGTCTCTGCCATATTCATAATTTGCCAATGCTCTCCAGCGCGAGTTTGACAGTCTGTCAGTCTTTACACCACAATAGCATGAAGCGTTCAAAAAGGCTTATTTTTATATATATCCTGAAAGTTTCGAGATCAAGATGTCATACTGAACGTTCTGGGTAGATTACTCAAGTAAATGGAGAAGTTTGTTAAATTACCAATTTACCCCTCTTGTAATCAGTATATATATATTCATCTGCAACGCGCCTTGAAGCATGGCTCGACAAAAAGCATCATCTTTGGATTTTAGTGAGGATGAGTTTCAACTCATCTCGCAAGGGGCATTCATTTACAGTGGCAGAATGCGAATTTCTAGAGATCAGGCGCGTCGGAATTTCGGAGCGCAAGTGATTGATTTTCTAGAAAACTCTGATATACCAATTCATTTGGAGAACAAACTGCTACTCAAATGCATTGAAAAATGTAGAGAGTGGGTATTTTACTTAGATGATTCCGGGCCGGCCCAGGTTCTGTCACACAGTATGGATTTCCCAGATAAACACGAAACGAGCTCCTCGGACGAAAGCGAGATCAGCATGGACGAGTCAAAGGCAAAAAGGCTGATGAAACACGATGAAGAAAAACCCAAAAAGCTTTGGCTGATGGCGGGGCTTTATTCCAAGCTGAAAAAGTCTCGCGGAAAGAGGAAAATTGTGTTCGAATTCAAGCTGCCGGAGAAGGGTGTAGGGCTTAATAGGCTTAATACGGTTGAGGATTTCAAGTTGCCCTGGAACATATACTGTCCAACGGCTCACGGGGAGCGGAGAGTGCTCAAATGGAAGAGTATCAAAAGAAACATATGGCTTGACCCCGGTCTGCACAGCAAGATGGTTAAACAGTTAAAGATGGATCAGGATCGAGATCAGGATTTGCTTTGCAATTGTGAAGGCTCGTGTGATCATTCGTGCTTCAATCGCATACTTCAGGCAGAATGTTCTGCCAAGAATTGTCGGCTAGTCAAAGCAGATTCAGAAATGGACTGTGGGAATCGTCCTTTTTTCAACCTTTCCAAAAATGCCAAACAGCCTTACTCTACGGGTTACGAAGTTGTCGAGACGGGAGATAAAGGCTATGGTTTGAGGGCGATTCGTCAGTACGCGCCACATTCACTTATTGTAGAATACATTGGAGAAGTGATTGACTACGACGAAATGACAGATCGACTGAAAAAGAAGACGTCGCATTACTATTTTCTCAGTTTGGAGAAGGGGCTCACCATTGATAGCGCAAACAGAGGGTCTGTGGCACGATTTGTCAATCATTCGTGTGACCCCAACTGTGAGATGCAGAAATGGTATGTGAATGGTGAACCCCGTATAGGATTGTTTGCCGGGCCAAAGGGAGTGGAAGCTGGAGATGAAATCACCTACGACTACAATTTCAACTGGTTTCCTGATGCTGAGCCACAACGGTGTTTGTGTGGGGCGAATGGGTGCAGAGGATTGATGGGGAAGCGCTCTTCAAAATCGAGCTCCCCAGAGAGAATGTCGCCAAAGGCAGCACCAAGAGACAGATCACCAAAAATCAGATCACCAAAGAAGCAAAAGAAGCCGACGTCTAGGCAAAGAACCACAAGATCATCATCGCCGGAGGTGAAACCAGAACCCACTGATGAGTTCACTTCGGAACTCAAAAAACCATCCAGAAAGCCAAGACATCACAAAGATGACTACACTTTCGAGGAGTTGTCACATTCACTGTCTCCTGCGCTTCGCAAAATGCTCTCTATCAACATGGCTCCTCCCGGTGAGACTGTTGATGAAGTGAGCAGAGGAATGATCATGCTTGCTGAGAATGCCATAGAAGTGAAGAACAGGAATCGTGCAGTAGGCTCTAGAACGCGGGCCAAGTCTTCCAGTCCACTCCAGAGCGGCAACAGCAATACAGGCATTCCTTCTAGGTTCCTGCAGGTGGAAGAGAATGTTTCCCCTGTGAGACGGAAAAGAAATAGAGTTGTCGAAGATGAGGAGGAGCAGGATGGGGAGGAAGAGGAGGAGGAAGAAGAGAAGGAAGAAGAAGAGCAGCAACTTCCTCCGCAAGACAACCAGCCTATTGCAGAACAGAACGACACACTCTCGCGAACACTGGAAAGGTTGATGAGGCCCAACTTTAAAAACTTGAAGATTGTTCCTCGTGTTTCCAAACGAGCGAGACAAAAAGCTGTGCTGGGAGAGAGAAAGTCCATTCCCAATGAGTTTTCTAGAAGGGCCCTTGAACTGGAGCAGTCTCCAAGAACTATGGTGTCTCCGAGAAATATGGTGGTAAAGGGGGGCACCAGGCAGACAAGACAACCGCTTCCTCGAGAACAAGAAAGAAGACCAGTCTTTAGAGAACAAGCAAGAATGCCGGAGAGAATGAAAAGAAAGCAACCCGTGGAGAAAAGCAGAATTCCACCAGCATCGAGAAAGGTTGTCAAAGAAGCAACTCCAGACTACTCTGTGGTGGATGAGGCAAAGAATTTCGTTGAGCAAATTCTCAAGGAGTCTTTCTCGCTCATCAACGAACTCCCCCAGAAGAAGGCTGAAGAGAAAGGCACTGAAAAATCAACAGATCCGCGTAGAAAAAGATTGCGGAGTGCGCCTGAAAACAACATGGATGCTTTTGAGAAACAACGTGTTTTGAATGAGCAGTTGAAGGAGAAAATCCGCTTGTTGGAGGGTGATCAGTAGGTGGGATATGGCATATCGTGGCGAGAATCATTGTAGTCATGATGGAGAGGGCACACCCGTTATTATCGCTTCGCGAACTGCATGACCTTTGAAAGTTTATTTTGGGTGTGCGATGTTATTGTGGCCTTGATGTGGTGCGCAATTGAATACAGTTAAGCTAATTGTGTGATTGATGCATGTAGAATAGAGGATGTTTTTTTATATGTTGAGTCCTTATGCCCTTGTGCCCTTGTGCCCTTGTGCCCTTACCCTTACCCTTACCCTTACCCTTACCCTATAGCCTTGCCTCTATTTCCTTTTGCCATATTCATGTCTCAACATTCGGTCCGACGGCTACTCTCGTATGTTTCTTCATGAGGAACTACAACAACTAGAAATCAGAAACTTTATAACCGCTAAAAATAACTTTTTCGCTATAATGCCGCCTTGAGTACTTCAAAACCCCTCATCTGCGAATATTCTCACTTTTCACTCAAAACACAATGTACGAGATCAAAAACAATACTGCTGAACTGATAAATGTCAGACGGAAGCAGTTCAACAAGTTCATTGGGGATCTCACGGCGGGGTTTTCACTCCAAGGAGCAAAAGAAAGATTGCAGCCACTCACAGACCTTATCGGCCAGAACATATCTCTGCCCCTTGATGATGAGGAATCAGAAGAAGAGACAGAACCACACGGTGTAGTGGCCGTCAAATCAAAGCACCCGCCTCCTCTCCTGGGTGACTTTATTTTTCCCAAGGAAAAAAAGACTTTGGCATCGGCCTACGACCATCTTGCATTGAACGTAACACAGGAAGAGGTTAGCGATGAGAACTTTCTTCGGTCAAGGATCAAAGTCATCCTGTCGCTGCCTGACGTCTCTGATAAGGAAAGGGCACAGCTAATCCAAAAGCTCATGTCCCGCAGTTACAACGAAAGAAAGTCACACACCGCAGATTCTGACTCTGACTCAACGGACGTATCGGATGACGAAGAAGTGTTGTTGACCACACAGGACAAGACAAAAACATTCCACGACCCGTTTAATGATATCCTCGGATGCCCTCATTACCATACAAATTGCAAGCTGGAATGTTCCATCTGTCAGAAATGGTTCCCTTGCAGATTCTGTCACGATGCGAGTATAAAGGACCATACCATGCAAAGGGATCAAACCAAGCATGTTCTTTGCATGTTGTGTTTTACGCCGCAATTTCCCTCTCAATTCTGCACTAACGAAGATTGCAATGAGATGCTGGCAGAATACTACTGCTCCAAATGCAAACTTTACGATAACGACCCAAACAAGGACATCTACCACTGTGACGATTGCGGTATATGTAGACTCGGCCTCGGGCTGAATCAAGATTACTTTCACTGTCACAAGTGCAATGCCTGCATATCGATTGATCTGAAGAAGAACCACCGTTGCATTGAAAACTCTACACACTCAAACTGCTGCATCTGTGGCGAGTACATGTTCAGCTCTACAAGAACAGTTGTATTTATGCCATGTGGCCATGCTATTCATCAAATGTGCTATGACGAGTTTACTAAACATTCGTACCGGTGTCCTATATGCAACAAGACCGTAATCAATATGGAGGCTCAGTTTCGCGTGCTGGACAAGGAGATCCAAGAACAGCCCATGCCGCTGCCCTATGGGGCGTGGCAGAGTATCATCAAGTGTAATGATTGCTTTGGCAAGTCCAAAGTGCGCTACCACATCTTGGGGCTTAAATGCGGAATCTGCAAAAGCTACAACACCAATCAGATCAAAACTCTCAAACCGGAAAATGTTGAAGAAGAGCAAGTTTGTTCTGCCCCATTGGGACCCATTGAAAACTCGCTCAACACAAACTTTGGCTACGATCAAGAGGATCTATCACAAGAGGGTCTTGAAATGCACTCAAACGAGTCGGACGACTCAGTGGACGAAGATTACATCGACAATTTCATAAGGATCAACAACAACTTTGACAAGTATGCCAGTCTGGGCGATGCCTTCAAAGACTGGGTCACCACCACAAAGGACAAGTTTAATTGACCTTTATGACACTAGTCAATGGGTTTCCTGCTTTTGAGGTTGGATATCGGTATGCTCAAAACGCTTGGTGTTCGCTTCTCCTCCTCTTCAGAGTGCTTCATCTTATTGGGGTCCTGTATCTTCAAAGAGGATATAATCGAGTCTTTCCTTTTACGAAAATCTTTGTAATCCAGAAGCACCGGACTGGCAAGCTCTTGGTCTGCGGCAGAGGAAGATGAAGAAGGATTTCTGACAAAGTGTATGAGGTTTTGCAGTTTACTTTTTGGAGGCTCGTTTTCATCTCCGCGTTCTTCCTGAAGGGTACGAGAGGACTGCTTTCGCCGAAGGGGCAGAATTGGCTTTGTCATGCTAGCCGATTTCTCGAGCTCGGGTTGCGACGAGTTGCCGAATTGCGTCATGAAGGGCGTTATCGGATTAAGCTCAGAAGAGAAACTGGATTTCCTACTGGGGTTTGGAGGAGATTTGTATGATGCGTTTGAAAGTCTTCTCATGGCTGTACTCTGGATTTCCGGAAGAGCTGGCGGTGCACTTTTGTAGACATTTGATGGCGACGTCTCGGGGAAGGCTGTGCTGATTGGAGTGATGAGTTTAGGAGAATTTTTGGTTGAGATGAAATGCTCCACCTTTGACAAAAGCTCAAAAGTGGGAATAAGATCAAACGGAGTGCAATTGCAAGAATTTCTAACTTCTAGATTTCCCACCGGATACAGAAGTAAAATACATGCGAAATGGCCAAACTCGGCTGCGTAATGAAGTGCTGTGTTTTGTAGTAAGTCCTTGGCTTCAGCCTTAGCACCGAGATCCAAAAGTAACTGAAGAATATTATGATAGCCTGAAATAGCTGCCAAGTGGAGCGGAGTCATAAAGTTGTCGTCCGGGTAGTTTATCAGCTCAGGAAAGTTTTGTAGAAGCAGATGAAGGGTTTGTTCGTGGTTGTTCAACACAGCTAAATGTACGCAGCTTTCCCCTTTGAAAGTCTTTGATATTTCTCGTTGGGCAACAGGCAGGTTTTCATATTCGTCTTCCTCAACCGACCGTTTTAAAAACTTTGAATATCTCTTGTCTCGCCGATGTATGAGCTTGCACAGCTCGATAACGATAAGGTAATGGCCGTGGCAGGCTGCGTAATGGATGTTGCTCCAACCGTTGGACGAGTCAATGTTATCCAAAAGGTCGGGAGATGAGGCGAGAATCTTTTTGCATATGAAAAGGTTGCCTTTGATGATACTTTGCCGGAGTCTCACGGAGTGATCCATCCTGCATTCATGCATCCATACACCGTGTGAATATTGCAAGGGAAGTGAAGTCTGGAGTAACTAACTCATTAGTGATGCCTGAGAGGGGTTCAGTATTACCTTAAAGTAAATGGCGTTATAAAAGATCACAAAGCAGATACATCATATAGTTATGAACCAGCTATTCTGGAAACAAGTCGAGATCACAGATGATGTTGGATTGCTGAACTCTGCTGCAGAAACCAAGACCGATGTTCAGATTTTGTAAGGTGTCTTGGTCAGCTGATAGTCCGAACAGTGATATTCATCTTAATTCAGCCGCAATCCTTATTTGAGCCATTTTTATGTCCTTTTATGTCCTTTTATGTCCTTTTATGTCCTTTTATGTCCTTTTATGCCCATTTATTATGTCTCATCTCTCACTGCTATGGCAACTGCCGATTGAGCCAATTTTGCTGTGAAACTGTTCCTTCCTCATGTGTCTCATAATTATGAGTTTGCGTTCCTCAAAAGCAGTTGTGCTATAAATCCCCAATTTAATA
>JAJLWQ010000016.1:68625-89140 GCA_030570875.1 Citeromyces matritensis
GAAACAAGTCGAGATCACAGATGATGTTGGATTGCTGAACTCTGCTGCAGAAACCAAGACCGATGTTCAGATTTTGTAAGGTGTCTTGGTCAGCTGATAGTCCGAACAGTGATATTCATCTTAATTTAGCCGCAATCCTTATTTGAGCCATTTTTATGTCCTTTTATGTCCTTTTATGTCCTTTTATGTCCTTTTATGTCCTTTTATGTCCTTTTATGTCCTTTTATGTCCTTTTATGTCCTTTTATGCCCATTTATTATGTCTCATCTCTCACTGCTATGGCAACTGCCGATTGAGCCAATTTTGCTGTGAAACTGTTCCTTCCTCATGTGTCTCATAATTATGAGTTTGCGTTCCTCAAAAGCAGTTGTGCTATAAATCCCCAATTTAATAGCCCCATCATCAGAGAACCTAAGGGCATCAGAATCCCCATAAACAGTTTATACAATGCACCCTACTATGGTGTCAGGCTATTCCAAGCCACAAAACATTTGCAATTCAATTAAAGCAGCCGGTGTTCGACAAAATGTTTGCCATTTGCTACCTGTCTGCCGGCTCATCTGCAGCTGAAGGCCAAGATTAAAAACATTCTACAGTGCACTCTTTAGTGGTACAAATAACAACTATCAAGGATTTATTTCCTCAATATCTCAATATCCTTATCTGTACTTATTTATTGTCTTGTGTTTTCTTTTTGTTTAGCAGCAAGATCATAAATTTGTGACAGTCGTCAGCCTGAACACAGACTATACAATTTAAAGACTACTGTGATGAGGTATCTTTCGGCGAAAGAGCCTTCTAGAATCGTAGGCTGATGAGATTATCAAAGGTTGTGGTACTCTTGAGACTCGAATCTTTATCATTTCAAAACAATTTGCCCAAGGAGGTCGCCTCGCACTATTTACTAGATTCTCCACTTCAGCGATCAGACAACTCTGTTCAGCAACACACCAATACACACATTACAGTAAATAGCTCAAGTGTGCACTCAAATAATTTCAATTAAATCCGTGCTGACAAAAACCGTTTATGTCACAGCTTTAAAACCGCTTATCTCCGCATGCATATACGACATCGCCACTACGCATAACATGACAGACGCTATTCAAACTCAGCCCAACATGTCTGCGCCTCCAACGTCGACCCACGGATCAATCTCTTATGTTCAGTCACTTCGACACTGGCTTAGTGGAAGGTCTCTCAAAGATTATGAGCGAGATGTGCTTTCGATGCTACCTTTTTTCCCGGATAACGATGATCTACGCACAACCAAAATTATCGATACGGTGATTGATAACCAGAATAACACCATTCACGAGTTTTACATAGAAAACAAAACATCCGTACCCGGAGACGAGCGGCATATTGTTATAGTTCATGGATACGGCGCTGCTTTGGGGTTCTTCTATAAGAATTTTGACTCGTTATCTAAAATTCCTGGTGTCAAGATTCATGCCTTAGATTTGCTCGGATACGGTTTGTCGTCAAGACCCAAATTTCCTAAACCAACCACTGCTCTCAAGACTCAGGCAGACGTCATCAACGATGTTCACGAGTCGGAGAATTTTTTTATCGACTCATTAGAGGAATGGCGTAAACGACGGGGAATCGAAAAATTTGCTCTTGTGGGTCACTCTTTTGGGGGCTACCTCTCTAGTATTTATACTCTCAAGTATGGTAAATCCGTAGTTGACAAGCTTGTGCTTGTGTCTCCAGTTGGCGTGGAAAGAAACGACTTTTCCTTGTCTGGGTCTTATGCGAGAAATCCCCCCAACGGCTCATGGGAAGCGGAAAAGGCCATCATTGAAGAAGAAGCGCCAAATTTGGAGCAGGAATTTGAGCAGTCACAAGAAGATTCAGTAAACGCCAAAATCCAGGTTTATGCTCCTCCAGAGATGCCTAAATGGGCTGTTACCTTGTGGGAAAAGCATCAATCCCCGTTCAGCTTAGTCCGCCTGTTTGCTCCCTTCAGTTCTAAGCTTGTTTCCAGGTGGTCATTTAGGCGGTTTGGACGAAACGAGTCGTACGAGGATTTGATGAAACTTCATCTCTATTCGCTAAAAACGTTCACCGCAAAAGGTTCTGGCGAGTACGCACTAACGAGGGTTCTTGCTCCAGGAGCACTTGCAAGACTGCCCCTTTTAGACAGGCTTCCTGGCAAGCTCTTTGGTATACCCACGTTATGGATGTACGGCGATAACGACTGGATGAAGAAAGAAGCGGGATCGCACTGTGTCGATGAGATCAACAAGCTCGCCAAGCCAGATGAGCGGAAATCAATCTACAAAGTTGTGGAAAATGCAGGCCACCATGTGTATCTGGACAATCCAGAAGTTTTCGATGAGCAAGTGAGAGGGTTTCTTGGATGGTGAGAGAAAGTGGATAGAGAGAGTTTAGGGCAGAATGTAATGTTTTTAATGGGGTCTATTGTAGCCGCTAACGGCTTCACAAGATGGGGAGAGCTTTTTATTGAATGCTGGTACACATATATGCATCATGTGCTGTCTCAATTTTTTGATTACTTGACTGGCTTTTAGTTTGAAAGTGTTTTCTCTCGCAAAAATCTCATCATGTGAAGCTCTATCGAGCAGAAGCCTTAATTTTAAGTGTTTAAGTGCGACTGATATCTCGAAAAATATAGGGGTCATTGAAGAATAAAGGTTTTCAAATATTGTGATGAGAATAAAGGGGTTGAGAGGTGTTTCTGGCAATCCACTCAAAAATCTAGAATGATGTTGGGTGAGGATTAAGAATGATGGGGACATGAAAGGGCACAAAATGATACTGCAGGGCATGAGTGCATAAAGTGTGGAAAGGGCACAAAAAGGCACAGGCACAGGTACAGGCACAGGCACATAAGAGAACAGATCAAACCAGTAAAGACACTGGCATTGTTGGGTCTAAAAAAAACTGATCAAAATCCTATTATACCATACAAAACAAAATTAGCTCTCTCAAAACATAACACAATCTTTATACTCCGTTTCTTTGACAGTATTTTGCAAATACTCTGCCATTTTCAGAAAAGCATTCATTGCAGCCTCCTTATCAAAGCCTTCCCCATTTTCCCTTTTCTTCAACACCTCCTTGGACAGAGCTTCACACTGTCTCGCAATGTATGTGGCTCTATATGAGACATATTCAGGGTAAAACTGGCTGTATAAACTCCCGTGGTACACTTCAGGGATTATATGGCCAAAAAATGAGTCATCGCGCTGCCAAACATCTCGAGACTTGAACGAGGTCACGTGTGTGATTCTCTCGGTCCCACCAATAGCCCTGGAGGCAAAATGTTGAATGTATCTACCTTGAAGAACACACGCCCAGCCCAGTTGCGGGTCTGGTACCTTTGCAACCTCTCCGTTGCCTTTTCTGATTACGGTCTCACCGTTAATCATATTTTGAGTGTCTGATAGCATGAGCACGCACACAAATGGATAAGAGTCGTTGTGCCAAGGAACTATGGCGTCTGAGGAAGAGTCGTACTGCGGTGTTTCATGGAACTTGTTGAGTTCATCGTTAGCCTTCTGCTTTGACTGCAACGTGACATTGGCATGCGCAATTTCATAGTCAAAAATAATCTCCAGATCCACCCCTGCCATCTTGGAAATGATAGCCATTGTCTTTGGGTGAGTCCAGGCTTGATATATAAAGGGACATGCCTTTGCGTATCCTCGAACTTGAACAGCAGTCTCGTCTCCCACCGAAGCGCCTGAAATTCTTCCGTATTTCTCAAACACACTTTGCCTTAAAAACTGAGCTCTCATTATCTTGACAGCTTCCTCGGTGAAGAGTGGGAATGGATTTGTGCCACCAATTTCCGAAATGGCCTTTGGTTCGTCAATCTGAAGTTCACTCATAGTGAGTCTTTTGGTGCTGGTAAATATATCCTCCGAAAAGGCTAAGTGAATCTCTGGATCGAACTCGACATCTAGGTTTACCTCTTCGTTTTCCGCAAAAGAATCCTGATGATAAAACCTGAGAGAGATCTTTTTGTCGGGACGACCATCCAAAAGGTTTTGCTGCACAGCGGCGGAAGACATTGTTGATCTGGGATACCTGCAGCGCTTTAATAAGGCTTATCAGTAACCTGCATACAATTTAGGGGGAGCCGTGCATGTGGTGAGTTATTACCCAAATAGGAAGTCATTCTCTTTATGGCGGCATAGTGTTTCTCTTTATCGCAGTATACTGCGCAAATGAAAATGTTACCGAAATAGGAAGTCGTTCTCATTATCGCGGTACGCAAAGAAAGATAGGTTTAGTAGCCTCGTATTTTTTCACTCGTATCAAATTCGCTTTGCTTGTCTGCAGAGAGTTTCAAAATGATTCATCTTGTTGCGTGCACCCTGATTCGGAGCTTGACTATACTTGATGCTTCAAGTCTTTGATCTCTTCAGGGCATTTGTCACTCTGCAGGGCTTTGGATTTGTAAGATAATTTCAAGATAAATGACATCCCTACTGAACTGAAAAAGCAACCGCTGAACATCTTCAATCCGCAACTAAACTGGAGGATAATTCCGCACCAGGTATAAACAATCAGATAGTATTCTCAGCTGAGACTATAGTACGATAACACTCACTCTTTCCTAATAACGCAATTAAAGTGGCTCTTCAGAAGTATGTTGCGCATTTTCATAACCAGATCACATTACAATTAGCACCAAAACTCAGTATCTGTAAACCGTCCCTATTGTGGGAAAATGTATGGATGCACGGAAATGTCAGTCTTCACAGTATCATTCAACTTTAGAACATTCAAGGCAAAGCAGGGACCATCTGTACAACTTCAAGATGTTCTTCGGGATGCTTGTGCATACTTCAAAATCGATAGTGGCGACTTTGGGTTGAGGTACGTGCTATTCATGGCTTTTTCTAACTCTTTAGCTACAATGGCAAACCCTTAGAACTTTCCCTCCCGATAAGACTGGCCAATCTCCCGAACAACATCAAGCTGGAACTGGTCAAGGCTCCCAAAGCAGCTCGTCCATTGGAGGATCAGCAAGTTAGTATTCGTGTGCAAGTGGCTGATGCACAGTGTCAAGGCACTTTTCGTCTTAGCACGCCAATTAGGGAAGTACTGCTCTACTGTGAAACTCAAACAGGCACCCCAATTTTAGGTAGAAAGGAGGAGACTATGTTGCAACAGGGTGACAAAATGGTGAGGACCACAGTCTCATTTAGGCCCATCGTGCAGAGCTTTTCAAAGCTAGTGACCGACACAGAGTTTGATAAGCCACTGTTCACTTTAGCGGAAAAGGATTCCGTCTTGAGAGTTAAATTTGAAAAAGTTGTAGAGAGCTCAGACGTATCTGAGAGCGTTCATAGTCAACCAGTCGTAGAAGCATCTGATGACGCGGCCCCTCAACCAGTTGCGCCTAATACATATAATGACGCCGCTTCTGTAAGTGCACCCGTGACACTTGCAGATTCGTCCAACTTCCCCGATGCTCGCGTCTACCTGCCTGACCAGGTGTCACACAGATCCCCCGACGATAGCTACTACGATATGACGCTTGACCAAGCAAGAAAATACCAGAAAATGCTCTCTGCAAGGGCAGCCGAACAACCCATGCTTACAAGAAGACTTCGACAAATGCAGGAAAAGCCTAAACCGTCTATTGAAAAATACACCATCCGCGTCAAGTTTCCAGACCAGTCCAACTTGCAGATGCACGTGAATCCAGACTCGACCGTTCAAGACTTTGTCAGTGTGCTGAAAAATAACTATCTTGACGATATTCACGATTTCCATTTATTCATCCCCCATCCTTACGCACTTCTCAATACCCAGGAGAACCTTGCAAAGGCTATACACCAAGTGTTTGTCGAGCAGAGACAGCTCTTGGTGTTTGAACCAAAAGCTGCTCTTTCGAATAGGCGATACTTGAAAAGAGAGGTTTTAGAATCGGCGAAAGCACTGACTGAAATGGATGAGGTCAAACTGGATTCCGTAAGAAACGAGCTCCCGGAAAAGCCCAACGATGATCAAGCTCGCGAAAAGAAGGAGAAAAGATTGGCAAAGCTGTTGGGATTGAATCGCAAGTAGACTAAACCGTCTCTTTTCCTTCTGGGTTTAAATAAAGCAATGGTGGTCTCATACTTAATGCAACACCTCCAATGCACTCAATTAGTTTCCGCCTTTCGAAGCTGTGGTACCACTTTCTCCACAGCATGATTTAGCTGCTCATTCTTTTCATCTAAAATCTCATGATTATACTTTTCCAGCCCCCACATATCTTGCACCTCGTTCAGTTCTCTCAGAAAATCAGTCTTGTTCTCCACAGCGTCAGTATGCTTCATTTCTCTTTCCAAAAGTAAAGGCCTATACTTGTGAGCGGTTGCAAAATCCCATACAATGCCCATTGCCATGTCTGGGTTCATGCTATTGACGCCCTTATCGCTGTAGAATTTTTTCAGCAGTATGCATTTTTCCCTGAATGCCACCGTCTTTACATCCTGGTGCTTGATCCTTTTGTGCCACCCATAAAGGAGATCAATCACACGAAACGCAACACTAGAGGGAAGACTAAAGTTGAGGCTCTTCATCTTCTGTAGCGCACCGAAACAAGCAACCAAGTCCTTCTGGAGAAGGCAGCTTTCCAAAAGCGACTCGGCAAGAGAACCGTCTAAAGTGACTCGAGTAAACAATTCTCGAACACAGAATCGCAAAAACTCCTTCGACTCATCCTGAGCTTCATTTGACCTGCGAGGGGACCGTGACAAATATACAAAGTTGCGCATGAGAGTGCGGTAAAATCCAATGCTCTTTTCTGCACCGTCAGCTTCAATAGCTGCCCTGGCATAGTTGAAAAACTGGTCAAACTGCTTGTGCTTGACAAAGGCGCACAGTAGTATCCTGACTAATTTTTCCGATGGCTCTGTGTGCGTGATGGCGATTTGATGGAGTGCCACTATCTCGTCTAGCTTGTTTTTATCTTTGAGAAGCCTTCTCATGAAAATCGCATACACCGAGTCTGTAGGTTTTGGAAAGTATGACTGTGGTACAGACGTGTTCATCTCACTCAAAACGCGAATGGCGAGTTCCCTTTGTTGACGAGCATTCCCTCGCAACAACTCTGTCAATATTTGACACCACTCCTCTTTCGAGAGCAGAATAGCATTTTCTAGTTTGTGAATGAGTGCGTCTGATGGAAGAGCGTTCCTTTTCAAAACTTCAGTAATCTGCAAAATCAGCTCAGACTGCAAAGGCGGTAGAGTTTCAACTCTGATATGCTCATTCTCTGTTTTCCTAATAGCACGCAAAAGTCTCTTACGAGGAATCTCGTCCAGATGGCTTTCCATCACTGGCAAAATCCTTTCCTTGGTAAACAACGGCAAATGCTTGAACAAAGAGGACACTGGAATCACCAAGTCAGTATCTCTTTTTGTGTAGCAGTTGATAGTGCTCATGGCTAGACGATCTGCTCGACAGTTAATCAGTGAAGAGACGATCTTGACAATGTTTTTGAACGAGACTGGGTCCTGTTGGTTCAAGTACTCAAGGATCTTTTCCTCGTCATCTTGAATATTCAACTCGGGAATAGAAGACACAAGCCCACTCCGCTTTCGTATAGTATTCAGTCTTGCAAGCCACCCGCTCACCTTACTCATTTGATTCATTTGCGAGTATACCGTAATAAACTTTTCAATGACACTAGGGTGCAGATAGCTGAATTTCTCCCATACCATTGCAGCAGACGTTTCGGCTTGCTCAAGGTCCATGCGTGCTATCTGGATCTTGATCCCCATCTCCCACCAGAATCGTTCTTCCTTCACACTGGGCTCCTTCTGCATTCTAGTCGACCACAGCATTAAGGCACGTAAGGTCTGGCCATTGGATACGAGAGATTGGACAAAGAAACTCTCGTTGATGATATCGGCTCTCACCTTAGCAGGATGACTGTACAAGAGGTTTCCGACTAAGAATATCCCCCGCTCTCGCATTTTCGCATCGGGAATCCGAGTTACAATATCAAACATCTGAGAAAGAGGTTCTAAGGCCAGCCTAGTCTTATTACTGTTTGTCGTTTTGTTCATATCCTCAAGCATTGTGAGCAGTAAGTTCAATCCGGAGGGCTTGAATTTCAATGTCATCTGCTGCATTTCAAGATCGAGCCGGATAGCTTCTTCGTCGTTTGCCATGTCTGGTTGGCCAGATGACCCATTCAGGCCCAGCTCCTTCCGAACAAGTTCAATACCTTGCCAGTTTTCCAAATCTCGCATACTTTCATCGATATTCTGATGCAAGAACTCTAAAAATCCAGAGCTTTCGGGTCCTTGGATTTTCTCATGTATTTCAGCGTGCCGTTGCGAGTCCTCAATTACACTTCTGGCAAACACTGGGTCGTATTCTACACCCAGGTCTTTGAATTTCTCTCTTAACTCAGTCTCAATCTGACGCGGAGTCTTAACCAAGCGGGTTGATGCTCCCTTTGCCGTATGCTTGGCTCTGTATATGACATGTCTTAACCCATTGCATCGTCTAATTAAGGGGATCATACACTTTTTCTGAAATTATTTTTTGGTAATTACACAACCTTTTATTTTCTACCATTTTTGTTACTTTTACCACCCTTCTTACTCCCACCTTCGAAACCCGCTCTCTTTGGTTTGACTATTCCGCCAAATTTTTTCCTCTGCTTGACTTGTTTCTTGGACCTGACACCTTTGTTTGCCTTTCTGATTGCGAGATTCTCCTCCCTTCTATCTTGCTTTGCCCTCTTGGTCAGCGAAACCGTCTCCTTTCTGTCTTGCCACTCTCTTTCGCTTTTACGCTTCTGCTGCTCTTTCCTTTTGAGTGATTTTTTCAACAATTTCTCGTCATCTTTATTCTTGACGTTTTCAATGTTATTCATCGCTTTATGCCACTTTTGTTTCTCCAATAGCTTTTCTTGTTCTTCCGGTGACAGCCCTGCCAGTTTTGCCTTCTCAGCAGCAATCCGTTTCAGATGTGCTTTCACATCTGAATTGGAAGGTCCCTTCTTCTTCATCTTCCTCAACGCCGATAGATCAGACGACACCCTATCGCCATCGCGAAACACAATATTACCAAACATGACATTGGTCTTATTACTCTCTTTCTCATCCTCATCTTCCTCCTCCTCTTCATCACTATCGCTTTGATCAGATTCAGCAGCACCATTGGCTTCTTTTTCCAGCTTAAGCGCCTTTTTGTGTTCCTCCTTTGCCCTCCGCTCTTCCAGAATCTGCTGCCGAGATTTGGGAGCAACTGACCCTGTTCCCGGGGCATTCCTGCCTTTTTTCAAAACGTTGATTTTGGAAGATAATTTCTCTCTCAGCGCTGCAAGCCTCTCATCACGAGCTTTTTTATCCTCTTCACTCAATGGAGGTTTGGCGGGTTTTTTATCTGCCTTGACCTCTTTTTTCTTTGGCTCCAGCTCATCCCCATCATCATCAAACACCATGCTCTGATCTGTGCGCAAAAGGTCAACGTCACTATGCTTTTCTTCTTCACTTTCAGGAGCAGACTGTTCCAATTCTTCTGACCCGACTTCAATCTCAGAATCACTTGGAGACTGAGGCACATTTACACTTTTGGATGGTATTTTGACAGGCTCGGCTTTTTGTTCCCTCTGCTTCAAAATATCAGCTGCACTGGCAGACTCCACTTGCTCCGAAGCCGTTTCCGGGTTGAGCTTCTGTCGTTTATTATCCTTTTGTTGCTCTTTTGACTGTTTCTTCTGTTTCCATTGGTCCTGGGTCTTCTCATCATAGTAGTATCTCGCTGGAATTAGGGATAAAAGTCCGTTGAAAGATGCAGCATTCTCCTTTAGACGATCCTAGAGGATGTTAGTATTGTCACAAGTGCTGGTTTCTCTTCAAACGTACTTCTAATGAGTTTCCCATTGCGATGTCCTAACAAAAAAATATATAAAAAAAAAAAAAATCGTTTGATTGATGAACGACCTTTGAGACGATGACATTGAGCGCTGCAGAAAAGCGTCTCAGAGAATCATGAAACGGTTTGAAAGCTTCAAAAGCTTTTCTATCATAGATCAGCTAAAAAAAGGATTATCCACAGGCACGTAAGTTCTTTCTTTACAATCAAATGCAGTGAATCACTACAGATGATTCGTAAGACGTTCACTGAACGATACAACGAGAACCTCAGGCAAAATAACGACCGATTTCAATTCGGGTGCTGCACATAATTTGCTATTCCCTATAGAGCAGCCGTGGTGTGGCCAAATCAGCACTTCCAGTAGCCTTGGGCTGGAGTTGTCAATCTGAACTGCACTCATGGCGCTTGCAAATTCGTCAAAGCATTGGTTGCTCTATATCCTGAAAGACTCCGCACTGCCACAAGTTTTGTAACCTGAAGCGTACATGATGTATTGAGAAGCATACTTGTCTCTCCTAAATAATGACGACGTGCATTTCATCCCCTGCCGCAGCATAGACTGATGCGTTATTTCTCAGACCGGCGTAATACATAAAGATTTACTTGTTGTATATACCAGTAGTAAAAGTAACATCAATAGTAAAAGTAACATCAATCACAAAATGCGTTGCATTCGAAAAATTTGGCATGTACTACGGCCTACTTGCCAGCGCCGTTGCCAGAAGATAGGTCAGGGAAATGAGAAGTTTGTTCATTTTTTCCTTGGTGAGTATGACGTTTAGAGTACGCGTGTCACTTATATAATAGCCTATAGCAGGGCAATACGTTATAACAACATCATGCGGAACATATATATATATATATTTCAAGTTACCCTGCAATTTGGCTGTATAATCACACATGTCGCTCAACTACTTGATACTCTCACTGCCTGAGTCATCATCCTTCGACTCTAACAGCTTGAGGACCAATCTGCAGACAACAATATGTCCCTCGACTTACACGCTGACTCTGCCCGAATTCAAGATCGGTACTCTGGATTCATTGGTGCAGCAGAGTGAGGAACTAGGAAAACTCGACACACAGATAACCCAGTCACTCGGCAAAGTGCTTGACATAATGAGCCAAATGTTTGAACAAGACCAAAACAAAATCAACAAACTGAAAAATGTCAATGAGCAAAAGGTGCCAGATTACGTTGAGAGTTTCAAATGGAACACAAGCAAATACAGACTGGACAGATCCATACAGCAGCTCATTCAACTCATCAGCAATGACTCTGGAATCCTCGACTCTGAGGTGAAAACCCTGTTCACTAACTATAATGTGGCAAAGACAAATTTGGTCAACTCCCAAAAGAGACAAACTGGTGATTTGACAATCAAATCGCTCCATAACATTGTTCAAAAGTCGCATTTTGTTTTAGACAGTGACCATCTTGAGACAGTGCTAGTTGTGGTTCCTAAAAACGTGAAGAAGGAGTTTCTAGAAGAATACGAAACTTTGACTCAATTCGTCGTTCCCAGATCGGCCAACGAAATCACGTCTGACGAGAGCTACATCTTGTACTCTGTCACGCTTTTCAAAAAATACGTCCCTGAATTCATAGCAAACGCCAGAGAAAACAAATGGACACCAAGGGAGTTTAACTACTCGGATGAGCTTATCAACGATCTTGAAAAGGAATTTGAAACAAACCAGCAACAAGAAAAGACTTTGAAAAATGACCTCATTAGATTGGTCAGAACATCGTACTCGGATCTCGCTGCCGATCTCGTCCATATCAAAGTGCTGCGTGCTTTTGTAGAGTCAGTTTTGAGGTATGGATTACCACCAAACTTTTACTGTTTCCTGCTGAAGATGCCTGAAAAGGCTATCAAACCAGCGAAAAAGGAACTTTACAAACAATTTGGCTACCTTGGAGGTGCTGCCTTCAGTGTGGACAACAAGGGGAAGCTTGTCAAGGAATCAGATCAGCTCCACGAATTTGCCTCCCTGGTTGACACTGACTACGAACCGTTTGTTTTATACGATGTAGAGTTCCATTAGACGTCTTTGATAATCATGTGTATTTACTAGAGTAGACTTTGCTCAATGAACAGTTCAGTACAGCATATTCAGCATTGAGGATTACCTGAAGTCCTCTTTAATTTGCTACCTTTGGGTTTTACTTACGACTGGTTTTAGCATGTCAAAGTATACAATGAATACTTGGTCGTATGGGCATTTTAACTCAATTATCCATTGCTTCAGCTATTGATCAAGGGGAATATATAGTTTTGACCTTACGGTAATGGAAATTCTCAGGGCTATTTATGCACCGCTTTCGACAAAGTAGAGTCACTTATAAACGTCTCTTGATTGTGTGCCTAAATGAGGCATGTAAAAGTTCCTGAGAACTATGAGATGTGTCGATTGATTTTTGTTCTTCACTGACGTGAGTGCATTTCGCGAAATGTATGATAAACGCGAACAGAACAAGATACACGCAATTGTCAGAATAAAGCCCTCCCTTTTTGGAGATCTACCCTCATTTACGTCGTCCAAGGCGAACATTGTGGTTGCTGGGGAAAAATTCACCTTTGACAAGGTTTTTCAGCCAGATCAAGACCAGGCTAGCATCTACCAAACATCCATCGCAGGCAAAGTCGATGATCTGTTTCAAGGATACAACGCTTCGGTAATCGTATACGGTGCAAATGGGTCGGGAAAGACGTACACAATGATGGGAGATATACGGTCCGTTCAAGATCAAGGGATCATACCGAGAATATCGTCACAGATTTTCCAGCAAATACGCCAAAGCTCCGACTCCTTAGAGTACACCATTAGTGTTTCGTGTTTGGAGATTTACAAAGACGAGCTGCGAGATCTTTTGCGAGAAGGTCCTGCCAGAGCGTTAAAAATACAGGATGTGCCAAAACATGGCATTATCGTCAAGGGGCTCGACCAATTATATGTGCAGTCCGAGTCGGAGCTTTTCCAGTTGATTACGCGGGCAAAGAAAAGCCAAAATATCACACAACCGGGACATGCCATCTTTCAGATGAGGCTCTCACAGAGAGATGTATGCACAAACGAACTTGTGCGGTCATGTCTAAATCTAGTTGATTTGTCAAATGGCGCCTCTCTGGCAAACCTTGAAACGATTGTGGATGCGCTTTGTAACGATGCAGTAGTTCCATATCGTGATGCAAAGCTCACACGAATACTACAGGATTCACTGGGAGGGAATTCGAAAACCACTCTTATTCTTCACTGTACTCAAGAGCTCAAGGACTTGCCCGAGACGGTGTCAACTTTGAGATTCGGAGTTCGCGCTAGAAGTATTACCAATTCTGTCTATGTGAACAGAGAGGTTGGCAGCGTCGAGCTTTACGATCGGCTCGATGAAATGCAGCGAATGCTTGAGGAGAAAGATGCGCTTATAGAGTCTTTACAAGGAGAAATATCTCTTCAGCGGGAGATGGCGTGGGGCGAAAGGGTGGAGGAGCTTGAACGGGAGAATCATACCCTTAAAAGTCAACTTGCAGAGTGCAATTCCGACGCTGTAAAGAACAGAGTGGAGCAATTGAATAGCACGATACGGATGCTTACTGCGCATTTTGAGAATCTAACGCGACAAAACGAACGTCTTAGGAGTGAGGCTGTTAATGCAGAAAAGATTCTAGAGTCTCGCAGAAAACGCATTGACGCACTTGAGCGACTGGTTGACCAGGAAAACAGAATGGTGGAGGATGAGTCGACTCACATAGATGCAAAACTGAAATTCTTGCAGGCAAGGATGTTTTCCCTCAAGATGAAAGACCAGGAAGAGTGCGATCGTGAGGCAAGTGGCAACAAAGATCTCAAGATTGTGCGGCCCATGAGGGGTGGGAACCAAAAAATTCATGAATCGTATATATAGTCTGTTTTTTAAAATGCTAGTTCGCCCCTTTTCAAGCGGAGAATGTCCCTTACGTCGGAGCAATATCGGAGGGCATTCAAAAGAGGAAGCAGATTCATGAGCTCCAGGTCATGTGGATCATTTATCCATCCTTCGATCATTACCCCATTGTTCTTATTCTTTGAGTAACTCACGGGTGAGTTATCAATAATGAACAGTTTCGACATGTCCTGCTGTCCGCAAAGGTTCAGATTCTTGACATACCCAACATTCTCCTTCCATGTACAATGGTCTCTATACAATCTCATTTGGAAAAGGTTATCCTGACCCGGTTCTCGAACAGATGATTCTAGGTAGTCAATAACGGGGTCTGCGTACTCTTTGATGCTTGCAGTGAAGCAAACCAAATTAAACCAGTGCTTGACTGTGTTTAAAAACTCGTCCACATGTGGCCGCTTATAAATGTAGTAGAGTGTTGCCATCTGGTTAGCGATTTTGATCTCAATCTGCCTCCCCTTTGACTTGTTGACAAAGCTGGAGCTGTAGTGCGACAGCGAGTGGATTAGCGTTTCGTCGAGGTCTAGAACCAAAGTCTTTTTCGCAAAATTGGGCGGAGGGTTCGATATGTCAAAACGGCTGTTAATCAGAAGTTTAGGAAACAGAAACCGAGTCTGTTGTTTAACGTGCGGATCGAAATCTCGTTTCCGCGGTTTCTTCTTGCCCGATTTAGGAGATTTGAGTTGGTCGTCGTCCACATAGTTCTGCTGCACGCTAAATTCGATATCATCTTCATTTATAGTGGCTATTGAATTTGGGCTTTCGCTTGTGTTTTGTGCAAACTGTACTGATTCGGCCTCATTGACCAGCCCTAGTTTATCACTGCTTGGGAAAAGCGTGCTCATCACCAGCTTGAATGGGTAGGTGAACAAGAGCACAAAGTACGAGATGGGCTTTATGAATAACAAATGAGGCACACTCACCAATGCTATGGCAATTTTCCGCCATATTGATGGTGTGGTGCTATTGCTCTCTGTGTGCTCGTCGTATTGCTCTATTCTTATGGAGCAGTCCAGCAAATCTTTTTTCTGTGGCTCTGGTACTGACCCCAATGCATTATCGACCGTTGCCGCTAGGAATTGAATCGAATTCATCTCCTTGGTGGCTCAGAATTCCTCTTGTTGTCGTTTGCTTGGTTAGACGCACCTTTGATCATCGTACATGCGGCACGTTGGGATTGGTTGGGGCACCCCCATGCGGTAAAAAATTCCATTTTTTGTTGGCCTTTGGGTGAATTGGATTCGAAATCTATGTAATGTTTGAGCGCTTTTTGTAGTGTATTGTTGTAAGGCTGCTGGACCGAGATCATTGAAGCGTGGCGGAAATGATCGCATTCCTCGATAATCCACATACCAGGGTCACCCATGAAACCAATGAACTCACTCCTTTGAACCGCACACATAGGGACTGAATGAGCAAGTGGTTCTAGAGAAGTCGTCTGTTGTTTCGGGCTAAGTCTCGTCAATAGTGGGACAACGTTCACAGGGTTCGAATGGGTGCTTGAAAAGTGGCCGTTGAAGAGATGTCGTTTTACGCTATAGAGTCGAGAGGATTTGTCTGGTTGTCAGGAATTTTCCATTTTCATAGAAACCTCTTTTCTCGACAACACTCATGAGGAGTTCTGATCTTCTCTAGTGCTTGAGAAGAGTATTCAAAACCTATCGAATCTCGAGCGAGCACCTAAGATCAGGGTCCCTGGTATACCTTTTTGTTACTCGTGGAGACAAGCTACATATTCCATAAGACTCGGTGCAAGCTACGCAGACATTGGGCAAAATAGGTGGGCTTTTCCCTTCGCCTTACTCTGTTTCTTTGTGGCGTTTCGCCACTGAGGTATGATGGGCATCACCTGAAAACAAAGTACTGGGAGGCTTCAAAAAGGGCAATTCTCTCACTCCAGTGCAATGGGCTGCAGCCTTTACTCAAGTCATGTAAAAATGGGATCAAAAACAACTTTTGGGAGCCCCTTTCAAAATCTAAACCATAAAAATCTCGAACAGCTTAATCTATATAATCACCATCACAAAACAAAGGGTCTCTATAATTTTGAACTCAATTCATCTCCTCAACAACCACGTCACTGCCGACTCCAGACACTGCTCCACTTTCTCAACTCTTCAAGAACAAGAAAGGTGAGAATGGTATGAGGACCTAACCTCAGAAACGCAGGAACCCATCCTCTGAACATGAAGGCCCAGCCCTCGTTTTTCGATGCACCCGAAAGTAGCTGCCAAGCGCTCTGCGACGATGATCCATTCATGATCCGTGTTTTGACAACATCAGCAGGTGAACAAACTGTGGTTGCAACAAGCCCAGCTGCTAGAGATGAGAAGAAGTGAATGAGTTTTTCGTCAATCCTGAAAGTTTCACTAAGAAACTCTTTTGCAATATCATACGTTACAACTTGAGAGGACGTCATGAGAACTCCTCTTGTTAAATTTGGGCCCAGTCCACTAAAAAGAGACTTTACTCCGTCATTTTTCACTATCTTGTACAAACCTTCGATAGCATTTCTGTACCTGGGATTACGAGAGGATGTGTCGTTCTGCATGCGAATATTCACCACATCTGCTGGATTCCCTACAAGACCACCAATTAAACCTGAAACCATGGAGAATCCCAAAAGTATAAAAGGACTAGTCGGAGCATAGTGGTCCTTCAGAGACTCGTATACTCCGAAACGAGCTGTAGAGTACGTTGACTGTCGTAGAAGAGACGCACTAAGACCCGCATACAAGCCTGAAACGCCCTTCTCTCGGACAATCTGGAAGCTAACCGACAACATGCTCTGGTGTGGTAGGTTGGCTGTTTGCAGCCTTACTTTAGCAAGATCCAGCGGGTGGGTGAAGATGCATGCAACGGAGGATGCTGCTCCGCCGTACCAGAATCTGAAATTGTTAGTGTTCCCAATATTGCATATCACTACTCACGGGTAGTTTGGTCTTTTGACGGTTTCCACCTCAAAAGTGGCATCGTCAGAAGTTTCAACGTTGATCTCCATACAGATTAAGGGACATCCCCACACCTTGACCCTGCGTTATCTGACTATTGTCGGACACTTCTCGCCAACGAACTCCGAACAACATACCTCCTTCAAAGAAGTAGTTTTAAACTAAACTTGGGATTTAGTTGTGTTTGCCCATGATGTGCTTTTTCAAGGTAGGTTGAGAGAATGTTCGTATTTGAAATATTTTCTCTATCGCCAAAAGGTGATACAGCTCTTACAGTACTTTGATAGGAGCTTCAGCAGATCGATTTTACATCCTTAGATTCAATCAAAAGAATGTGGAAGGAATTATTGAGCGTGATCAGTCCTGATCAACGAGAACGATTGCTCAAAAAGCTCACAAAATGCCGTTCTGAGCATAAGCTACCTTTTTACATACCGAATATAACCTCGAGTACAATAGAATTACAGCCCGCTTGAGAGATCAGTAGGAAGAAAAAGTTACTGATAAACTCGAGGCTATTTCAGCCAAAGTGAAGTCTGGAAAGCCACAGGATGACAATGGCTTACTGCTGAATGAGCTGGGGTAAGTGAGCCTCGAACCGTCATAAACGTTAATGTTTAGTTGTCTTCCTTATCATTTGATCTGTATGAAAAATGGTCACTTTGACTGCATCTCAAAGACATGAGCCTGGAATCTCACACCTTTATTAAAAGCTATAAGTGTGACAATGAGATTTTGGCGGTTGATGTTGAAAGTTATGGAGGCATACCTAGACTGGACGCATCTATGACTTTTTGGTTAGATCTAGTATGGCAAACCCTTACAATAGCACCAAACGCAACACAGCTTTTTCGCAGACATTCAGGAATGCCGACCGTGAGTCACCTTCCAATCTAAAAATTTGCGACAGTCTCAAACATAGGGGCTGGTAGGGAGTGAACTTTTCCAAGATTTTTCTAGAAAAGAAAAAAAAATGGTTGAGCCTATCGGGCCTGTATCTAACACGAGAAGCTGGCTGTATGACATTTCAAGGTTTTTTGAACCACCAGTTCAACTCAGTTTTTATGATCTAATGATAGCTTTCGTAATTAATTCTCACTTCAGTCTTAGTAGTCATTTTATGTACACGGAATAATCAAACTGATGAACGACTCTAAAAAGATACGCCGCGGCTCATACTTGCACCTTGCATACCCCACATTTAAAGCAATACAATGGTAGACTTCAACGTGAATAACAAAGTGGCTGTTGTCACTGGGGGATCTAGAGGATTAGGATTCGCTTGTGCAGAGATCTTGCTTATTGGCGGAGCCTCCAAAGTCTATATCACCTCGAGGAAAGAAGAGGCGTGCCATGCAGCTGTGACAAGACTTAACAAAACAGCTAAAAAGCACGGGAAAGAAGGTGTGGCCAAATCTATCGTTTCAGATCTCTCAACGTTTGACGGTTGCAAGAAATTAAAAGACGAATTCTCCAAACAAGAATCCAAATGCCACATATTAATTGCCAACGCAGGAGCCACTTGGGGAGAACCTCTTTCGACCCATCCGGAATCCGCATTACAAAAAGTTTTGTCCTTGAACGTGATTGGAGTGTTCCATTGTATCCAATTATTTGTTCCGCTGCTTTCAAAAAGTGGCTCGAACGACGATCCTGCAAGATGTCTTGTCATGTCTTCTATTGCGGGTAAAACGACATCTTTTAATTTAAATTCTGGAACTTATGGTTACTACTCTTCAAAGGCTGCAGTTACACATTTGGGGAAAAACCTTGCAATCGAACTAGGACCACAAAATGTAAACGTCAATGTTCTGGAACCCGGGTTCTTCCCCTCCAAGATGTCTCAAGGAGTACTATCAGTGGTGGGTGATTCTATGGCTTTGAATAACCCGCGCAAAAGACTAGGGGTTATGCAGGATCTGCAATGGTTGGTCTTATTTCTATGTGCTAAGCAGTCCAACTACTTGAACGGAATCGCTATCCCAATAGATGGAGGTGCACATTTAGTAGGTACGCCATTAGCAAAGCTCTAGTGATTTTGTGAACGGTATAACTGGTGAGTGAGTACTCTACCTCGAAGAAACGAGGTTAGATCACGTGATTATATATATATATATAGTAGCTTCCGGCACTCCGGGTAATCTTGAAGCCACATTTTTTTTCACACCTTCACATTTTTTCACATCAATTACAACATGGTTTTAGTTCAAGATTTGTTAAACCCAAACCCGGTCACAGAGGCCAAACAACACAAACTCAAGACCCTGGTGCAGGCTCCCAGGTCATTCTTCCTGGACGTGCGGTGCCCAGGTTGTCTCAACATCACCACCGTTTTCTCCCACGCTCAAACCGCTGTCACTTGCGACTCATGCACCAATGTTCTTTGTGTGCCTACTGGTGGTAAGGCTAAATTGTCTGAGGGATGCGCTTTCAGAAGAAAGTAATTTGTCACGATAATAAAGACAGCTCAGGTACATAGTTAATACTTTTATTTATTAGTTTAGGAAAGGCGCTTTGCAGCGTGAGAAATACATTCCGTTCAATGGTTTGGTTAATTGTAGGGAGCTTTTTTTTCTGCTTTAATGACTTGAACTAGATGATGAGTCTCACGTTTGCGCGGAAACATTAGCAGGATTGTAATTGCTACACTAACGGTCACCATGAGAATTCCAGAAAAGCGTGATTCAAATGATGCGCAGTCTCTTTGTAGGGCACTTCTATATTTCTTTCAAGATATACTTCATCATCTGAGAATGACACTTTTAGTCAAGAGGAATGGAGGAGTGACCAGAGTTATTCTTTGAGAAATGTCACTCAACTTATCATGGCACACAATTCGGCAGTGCGTTGACATGTCACTTGAGAACAGAGAAGAGAATGAGATGCGTGCTGTTTAGTTGTCGTCTAAAACGAGGAAATGGTCGAAAAGCTTCGTGCATTGAACCTCTACGTTTTAGGAATGCATTGAAGAGAATTTTGAATCGTCTGCAAAGAGTACAAGTCCGGAGTTGATAAGTGTTTCAGAAGGGTATCATCCTCTTCAATTTGACAGTCTTTCTATAAACAAGACATCTCTTATAAAGGAGAATGTAACTGTCAATAGCCTGAGGATATCCCGCGAAAATGGTGCTCTTTAATCCAGTGTGGAAAGCAGCACTGAAGCTATAGCAACCCAAAGCGAAGCTATTCTCTCTGTTCGTTGTTAAAAAGAATCACAACCATTCGCGTCACCCACTAGCCGGTTTTTACCTGATTTGACTAGATTATCTCATACACGTTTGTCATTGGGTCGAAAATTGCTGTGGTCAGTTGACCTTCGCCTCGTAAAAGACTGATTTCTTGGTAGTATTTCAATCATGTGAGGTACTCACGAAACGCAAAAACACTTAGAGTTCAATGTTCACGTCCGGAACTCTCACTAGCTGCTCTTTCAAAAAGAACCATCTTCGGTCACCTCTTTTAATCTCAAATTCTCCATAAGTCTCTCATGCCTTGTGATAACCTCACGAATGCCTTGACGAACTGCGCCTTCAAGAAGTGTCTGGAACTCGAGAGATTCTACATCTAGACAATAAGTAAGGCTATTAGTATTTACGGCAATCAGACTCGACTAGCTCACATAAGGCCTCGTCCATCAGCAAAAAGTCGTGCACGCCCAAAACGTCCGATGACTAGATGATCATCTAAAGTTGCCCTTTAACACAAATCACAAAGGGCCTCACTTCAAGATTGCTAACAAAAAAAGAGCGAAAAA
>JAJLWQ010000017.1:2623-22693 GCA_030570875.1 Citeromyces matritensis
ACTGATTGGCCAATATGACAAGGCACTATGCATATTGCATAAAAGGGAGAATTGGCAGCAAACTACTGGCGGTATATGTAGAGGCAACATTCCTCTCAGTTCGACATGCTATGCTATGGTATGCTAAACAACATCCAATTCAATCCGGACAACTTGGGTATTTCTCTATATAGAAGATAATACCTATTTTACACCCATCTACAATGGCAACTAACGAGAATAGCAGTAGCTCCCCAGTGAGACCGATCCATGATGAAGGTGACCCAGCCATGGCTGGTCCCTCATCTCATCATTTTCGAACTGTAGCTTCAGCAGAATCATCATCAAATTGAAAGTGGAACATTTGCTCTAACACAACATCTTTTGTAACTCGTGGCTTTAATAAAGAGAATTAGGAAATTAGAGATTCAAAAGGGCGTTGAATAGTTGAGGCTCGGCTGTATACGATGACACACATTGCGAAGCGGCCACGGGAAACCTTTTACAAACCAGCTACTCTCTCCTGTCTTTTCTATGTTGCATCATTATCTCAAATTTGGTACATGTCGATTACTCAGCATTATTCAAGCAAAAGTTGATAGACGACGGTCTTTTCATACTGCGTCGGTTCCAAAACAGAAGCCTCAGTAAGCCTTCTCCTCACCAAACAAGCCGCACCCAACTTGAGAGTAAATCAATTGCACGACTCGTGAAGGCATATCGATACTCTCATAAGTAATCTAAATTTCTCAATCATGATCCACTTGGCTGCTTTAAACGGACATCCAGGAGATCATATTGTGTATACCGATAAAAGAATTTCAGAGCAGAATGATTATTCAATCCCAGCGCATGCAAACCACGTACATCGAATCTATCCTATAAGTCTAGTATTTAGCAGTCATAAACAACCAAGGCTAAGTGAGGTTGAAAAATCGCCATGAGTGAGAAATTTATATGAACAATACACGCTCATCTATAAATTTAACATCATTTTAAGGAGACAATACCATTAACTGTTCTAAAAGTCATTCGAGTGAAAGCGGACAGACAAACAAATTCTCTTTTCATCTTCCCGGGCTACTGGAGGTTCCAGAGACAATTTTAGACCTACAGGGGGAAAGATGCACTGTACTTGGAGGAGAAGATGGCTCTTGTGTTCAAAATATCTCTGAAGTGTTACGAGCACTTTTATGACTGAAGCGGGTCACGAGTCAGTGTCAGTTTATGAATAAAGTGGAAGAACTTGGCTTCGATTGTCTCTTTTCCCCATCACAGTTGAGCTCTTCCAATTCACTCGCAGAGATTATAATCTCCAGGGGTTCTTCATGTTGATAGTTTTTGCGGCGCTAATGAATAAAATTGAAGAGAGTCCTTTGCTTTATCAACTATGTGTATTGGGTCGATTGAGGAACCTACATGACTAGACACTCACACCAAAATTTTAAAGCCAGTTGTATGGAAACACATTTCCGCAAGACAACATGGATTTCCCTCTATTATAGTACATTGTGGCATAAAGTGAAATAAAAACCCTACCAGAGGCTCAAAAGATGTACAAGAGTATGCAGTAGATACAAGAAAGAGAAACCCTCTCATAGTACCACTCTGGGTGTTACGTACCACAAACAAATACCATCTAGAAAGTACTTGAGGTCCGCCTGGTACACCAGGGAAACCTCAAATAATCCAACATCATCTCTTCCGCTTCGCTTCAGAGATTTCAGAGGTCCATCCCCACACCACATCATGCCAAAGGTGGAAGAACTCTATAAAAGAACAGACATTGTTGGCCGAGGAAAATTCGGGGTTGTTTATAAAGGGATCAACCTTAAAACGTCTGGGCTTGTGGCCATCAAGGTGCTAAACCTAGATACCGCAGAGGACGAGGTTTATGAGGTTCAGCAGGAGATTGCATTTTTGTCACATTTAAAATCAGCGCCCAACGTTACGCACTACCATGGGTCATTTCTTAACGGTACGCGACTGTGGATCATTATGGACTACTGCGCTGGTGGGTCTGTGCGAAGTCTTTTGAGACCAGGAAGGATCGAAGAAAAGTATATAGGTGTTATAGTGAGAGAGCTCTTAATTGCCCTTCAGCATGTCCACAAGGCTGGCGTCATACATCGAGACATCAAAGCTGCCAATGTGCTCATTACAAAAGAGGGTCGCGTTCAGTTGTGTGATTTTGGAGTAGCTGCGCAGCTTACAGCTTCTGCCTTGAAAAGAACCACAATGGCCGGAACTCCATACTGGATGGCTCCTGAAGTCATTATGGAAGGAGCCACTTACAATGTCAAGGTGGATATCTGGTCTTTAGGCGTGACAATATATGAGATCGCAACGGGCAACCCTCCATACTGCGACAAAGATGCGATGCGGGCCATGCATCTTATCACCAAATCGAAACCCCCTCGGCTGGAGGGGAAACAATATTCGCCGTTGTTAAAAGAGTTTATAGCATTGTGCTTGGACGAGAACCCGGAAGAGCGGCCTATGGCGGACGATCTTCTCAAGTCTCGTTTTGTAAGATTTCACAAGCCCACCCCGACTCCTATCTTGAAAGAGCTTGTTTCCCGCTATCTTGTGTGGAGAGAGACTTCTCGCCGAGATAGTGGCATTTACGAAGAGGAGAAAAAGGAACCGGAAGAGCACCAAGCGGATATCAAGTGGGACTTTGATTCTCTAAGCAGTAGTGAGTATATCGTGGATAACCCTCCTCAAGGGATGGAGTCTCCACAAAGAGCAACGTCTTTTAGTGAAGACGATCAGGATACGCTTCAGGCCAATACTTTCCAAGCCAACACTTCCACCACGCTTCGTCAAGACTCTACGCGGAAACCGCCCAAGTCGCTATTGCAGCTGTTCCACGATGAAGTGGAAGAAGAAGAGTCGCACGATCATGCTCCGACAAACTCACCTGTAGTGGAGATCGAGATCCCCAGTATGGAGGATCTTTCTATCCGACCCACCAAAAGTGAGATTCCGCAATTACAAAGACGCCCCACTATGGCCACCACAACTGTGCATCCTCCTGTTAAACGCAATCGGACTCCATCCCCCAAGAGGAGAAGTTCAATAGAGTCTTCTCCCTCGAAAATGACACCCTCTACGATTCCCTCTGGCAGCATTCTTCTTCAGCCTATCAATTCAAAGCCGGAGAATGAAAGCGAGCCGGTCAACCAGTTTGGCGTTAAAGCTGGGGCCGCTCCACTTGTTATGACTCCGCTAACGGAAAAGTCACTTTCGGCCTCTCTCAAGCTTTCGTCATCTCCAGATCGCATTCTCGACAGCATCCCGGAATCTTCTCACCACACACTCGATCCTGCCGTTATTGGAAGACAGCCGCAGGCGACCGAGCAGGTTAACAAGACGTTTCCTGCGGTTCCTCAGTTTCAGGCTAGTCTTTTGCTCGACGATACGGTGGATCACAAAGCGAAGCTGCTTGGGGAGGTGAATGACTTGCTGGGGAAGATGATAACAGCTTTGGGTGTTATTGAGGGGGATCTGGATGGGATGTAGTACTTGAGGAAGAGCTTTTGCTATTCTCATAGTGCTCCATGGTGTGAAGAGTTCTTTTCGTTAAAGCATTTCGTTCGGACATCTCCGTGACTGCAACTTGTTGGCCAAACATCAAGATTGCGGGAAGCTGAGAAGTTGAACTTTACAAAGCTCATTCAATGTCTCTTGAGGAGGGTGCATGCGTAGTTGGATGTCCATCATAGTGGAATCCCCTAATGAAGTTACTTCAGATCTCATTCTTCATCACTTTCGGAATGAGATTTCGACTCACACAACCTGAGTTAGATTTATTCGTTCCACTGTGGAATGCGTGACAGGAAAGAGATTTGGAAGGCAAGGGATCAGTGCATAGCAACTTTGAGATTATTATCTCGGACGTGAGACAATCGATATGCTGTTGAAGGACTATTTTACAGAAGCATCAGAATTTAGAAATTAAGATAGCGAAAAATATATCAATGATGAGAACTGTCAAACTAAAAAGAGGTGAACAGTGTTCAGAGGTGATAGAGGTGTTATAGTCGAACCAGAACCGGCTTTTTGAAAATCGAACCGCTGTTCTAGGAACACCTCGAACATGGTAAGCGTTGGAAATTGGGTGCGCGAATTATTCTCGCAAGTGTACCGAGGGGGGGTGTTCCAGAACACTCTTAAAGGCTCTTGGAAATGGATACAAAGTATATGCGATTGTGGAAAATGACCGTTTCAGAACTAAATTGACAATTCAAAATTCAACATCAAAACATAATCGAATTTGTTGAAGCCTTTCAAGAAAGAGTAAGCGTGAATTTACTATTTGCACTCAGAACAAAAATATTGTGATTTGACCATTTGCACTCAATGAATATAAACATACTGGATTATATTTACATGTTCGAAGGGGTTCACGATAAAGGCACATCTTTTAAGTGATCCTATTGATCTATTCAACAAGATGCCTCTCAAGCTGAAGGATGCGGTAGATAGTATTGATCCGAGATGGTGATACATCAGTTTAAACAAAAAAGAAGGGGAGGCGACATACATTTAGACGATGTTCTTTTAGATACACTACTGAAGCAAAATAGAGTGTAAATAACAGTAGATTTGTCACACTACAAACTCGAACAAACCTATGCCCAGGTAATGGCAAGACCTGGTAGTTATCCGAAAAGCATACAAGCAAAAGGAGTTTAATAGGTTCGTCTAAAGTACTTGAAGCTCAGTATCAAAAACTTGATAGAAGCAACCTGCTTTCTTCGGGATATTGATATCCTGCTTTTTCACATACTTTAGCAGCAAAAGTATTTTTCTTTCCAGGTGAAACTTTTAGCAGAAGTATAGGTTATTATAATCATGCTTGACATAATAATACTCCTTCAATTCTCCTTTTAAGAATGACTCTTGTGTCATTTATATCGCAAGTTGAAACAGCCGTCCAAATGATGACACAATGAAAACCTTTCAACTAGTTTTCTCTTTATTATTATGTGTCTCTGGTCTACTCACTGCTTCACTCCAGTGATGCAGCTTAGCCATAGTCAGGTCTTTTTCCTCATACTTTAAAGCAAATCTCAGCTGATAGAGAGAGTTGTGAGTGATCATATGTGATTTTGATAGATCGAGTGCTATGGGCACTTAGATATATTCGGCCTCACTCAAAGTAATGAAAGATACAAAAGCTACTTATATAGTTTAGCGTGCATGAACGATATGCATCTTCATGCACTTAATGTCACGTGAGCTTTATTCAGAACACAAGTTCCAAAAGATTTCGATACCTTTCAGTCTGTGAAAGAGAAATCGATAAACAGAAAATTAGTCGTAAGAAAATTTCTGCAGCGCTATCGACCACATTTATAGATCATCTCTTCCGCTTCGCTTCAGAGATGAGATAATGTCTATTGTCTACACAACACTTGCTCTACGAAATGAGCTATAACAACCTTCCCCTCGTGGAAATGAGGATCTTCATGCCGTACGATTGCAGCCGCATGTGTTGCTGTTGTGCTGGTTATATGGATGGGGAACTTACGCCACTCGAGAGTGTTCAAGCTGGTTACCATTTTAACTTGTTGCAAGCTTAGTTTCAAGCACTGCTCTTCCAAAACAGATTCGATGATCTCGTCAGTTTGGTCTTCCCAAAAGTTGTCAATAACTTTCTGTTCGCGTACAACGCGGATGGTGGAACTTGTTCTCTGAACGAGCCCACTGACGATAAACCAGAGTACCCACAGTGGACTAAAGACAATCAAGCTAAAGACAAGGCGGATTCTGCGCATCAGACCGAGGGGAACCATCTGCGGTATATCAGAGGTGTCAAGTTTATCAAGGGTTCCACTCTCAGTAACTTTTGGCACCTTTTCCACATCCAACACAACCGGCTCATAGTTTTCTATATACTCAAACGTGAAAACCTTGCCATTCTCTAAATAGACCCTTTTCTGACTCACAGTATGCTTTACAAGGTCCATCTCTTCATAAGGATTCTCCAGAGATATCCCAGAAGTCCACCAATTTGTTCTTTTATCGTTCACAATGTTGCCGTACAGTGCTCTATTTTTGAAAAGTTTCAGCCCTTTGAAGAATACAGATTTAGGCTGCGACATCAATTCAAGACATTTGTCTTGCAGAAACAATTGTCTTCCTGTTCTGGCCAACAAAAATGGCACAATCGTATTAAACACCGGCCCATGTGCTAGTACTCCCACGTGAGGAGTACAGAAAGTTATGAAATTTACAGCCTCGATGGTTTCAAAATAGCCCTTGGAGTACAAGATGCCAATGGCGTATCGGGCAATAAGTCCCCCTAAAGAATAGCCAACTATAGAGAGTTTTGTTATTTTATTTTTCTGCAACTCTGCTTCAATCTCAAGGGACACTCGTCTGCCACATAGGTCGATACCGTCGTAGGTCCGATACCCTTCATTGGATCCGGCCAAATAAACAACAAATTCTCCCTCTAATTGAGATGCGAGATAATGAAAGTGACTGCGATTCCCCCAAAGTCTGTCGTTAGTCTATTTGGGAACAAGTTCGTACCCGTGAACGAGAACAATCAAGTGCATGCACAGATAAGGATGGCAGGAGTGACAAAAATGGAGAGTTTATGTCATTAAATGACGGGAATTGTGCGAAAGAATCCTCACACCTTCAATGGAAACTCAGTATTATTTGTAGGGTGTCTGCCTCAGTGATGCCGATCTCCTCAAGAAGGTAACAGATTTTTCAGCAACCGAATGATATGAGGATCTGGTCAAATTGCAATCACACCTTCGTAGATTGACTCGCCAAGTGTTGGAAGCGGTGTTTCTCATTTGTCATATTGTTCTACCACAGATTTCTCTGTATTCAGACAAATAGATAAATAGAATTGATTCACATCCAAGATGACATCAGCTATTTTGGGTTGATTGAGCAGCCAACGCAAAGTCGGTTTAGAGTTCCAGTACAGTCAGAGGAGATACATCTGAAATTCTTGACTGAGACATGAAATATATCCATTCAGTGCGCACAAAGAGAAATCAGCTTCTTAGGATGGCCATGATTTAATCTTTTCTGAAATAGAGCAGTACATAGATAAAGGTGGACCATGAACCTCAGGAATAAAGCTCTTCTCTTAATTAGTGCAAACATAGAGGCGGTCCATGAAATTTAAGAATAAGGCTCCTCTCTTGATGTTTTTCGAAAGACTTCTTCGGTCGTGGAGAATGGAGTATTGAGAGACTTTTCTACCTCTACTTCACAATTCAACCGTTACTATCACCTTTTGTGCTGGCCTGAAGTGATTTGCATCATAAAAAGTCACTTTCAAGATGAACCTATCCTCGTTGTCATCCGGACCTCTCAATAGAAATGAACTTCTCACACAATGTAACACGGCAGCGCAATTCAAATGAATGAGGCTATTCTCATCTGCACCTATAGGTCGTTTGGGATTCATTACCACAAGCACACGGCTGAACATCTTCTTCATCAAGCTTTTCAATCCTTGAATTCTACGTGTTGAAGAGGTCGCTTGATTGACATGGACAGAAACCGAGCGGAACGTCTAAGAATAGCCAGCAGGAGGCCAGATGGGTCAAATGATTTGTCGATGCAAAAGTCGGAACAAACCTCCTTGCCAGATTCAACAGGCTCATTTGAATCTGCTCACCATCGAAACTTTTAGAAGCAAAATCTACAACCTTTCATACACCCAGTGTGCCTTTATATTGGACTACGTACTCTACCTTGCAATTCGACAACTAAACCCAGCCTGATCACATGAGGGGTTGGATGCAAACATAATGGGCGTTCCACCATGGTTTATGTAGGTTGTTTAGGGTTGGCCATGGTTTCAATGACTATTGAGAATCGAGAAATCATGCGGTAACGCACCAACGCTAGGAAACACGATTATACTGCCTACTGATTTCAACTTACCAAAATACATATGCAATGTGTGAGCCGTTCTCAAGACTCCTCTTTGACTGTCTCTCGCATTTCCGCTTCCCTTGCCAGCTAAAGGTTCCTTTTTTCCTTCTCCCTCGCCAGACAATCCACAGACCAATATGATCGGTGAAAGAGAAAATCTATTTCGTAGTGCGATCAATGAAGCGTAGCGCACTTTTCTGATTTACGAACCATAAACTTTTTGAAGGTTTTAAGAGATTGAAAGTCAGCTTTTCTGACAAGTAAAACGTCCTTAGGGAACTCTAGAAAGCTGAACAGCTAAAGACGATATTTGTTGTGAAGAAAAAATGACATTCCCGGTTTAGCTTCCCTCTGATAAAGACTTTGACATTCACATAGGAACCTCAAAGCCCGTTGCTCTCCCTTCGTAACAGTTTGGTCGCCAAACCTCGGAACTCATGTCAATTCACCCGAATCAGCATCGTTGTCACGACTGGAGTTGTTCCCTCCTTTTTCATAGTGCATCTGCTAGACGTCCAGATCGAGAACAACCGTACCGGGATGAAATTTTGTACAGACGTTGGGAGGGCAGGGAGTCTTCCCAAGATATCGTGATGAACGAATCCAGAGCTGATGGGGAGATATGATTTAAAGAAGAGGAGGTTTACGAAATGGAAGAGTTGGAGGTGGAAGACGAAGAGGAGATTTACGAAATGGAAGAGTTGGAGGTGGAAGACGAAGAGGAAGAGTCAACGTAGGGACTACACATCTTGAGGTAGGGATGTCAGATCGGCTTGCAGATTGTGAGAAGCAGCACTTGGTTGATTATGAGAAGTGTAGAATTAACGTCTCTCACGCAGTCTTCTCTTTCTCTCGCAATTGAGTTGACGCCTTTATTCACTAGTAGCAGAAGCAGAAGGGTCAGCTGTAGAAGTAGTACTTGAAGGAGGTGGAACAACAATAAGATGCCTTGAGAAAAAAATAAAAGAATATAAGAAACCAAAAGAGACAGGCAAAAGAAGTAAGTTTAGTAGGGCTGTGGCGAAAACCTATTTTTGAGTTAAAATAAGGGCGAAAACTGGTGTAAGGGTATTAGCCCTTTTAGCTAAGCTAAAAGGGCATAAACCGGCAGAAAGGGGCAGAAAGGGTATATATATATATCTATTTTGTATATATAATTGTAAATAGAGGGCTACATTGGCAATTTAATAAATCTTTCAGGTGAAAGTGGAAAAAACAAAAATTGTTTTCCCACTCTTCTGCAAGTTTCAGACTTCTAGAGAGGCAAATGAAAGTACAAGTATGGACTAGAAAACATATTAGTCTATTACAGGGTACTGAACTCTCGATTCTTGAACTTGAGACGTCGTCTCCCAGTGAGCCATAACTATTCGAACCGAAATGTTATATTCATGGCCCGTGGTTTCCTCATAGCCGTCGGAGATTAAAGTAGACGAATCTGGCCCACTTGAGTCGAATGAAGCTTAAAATACTGCGAAAAGTCACACAGATTTGAGGCTTGTATTCACATATTAGTCGTGTATATATCAAATGTCACGTGCATCCAGACATTTTATATGAGTCTTGAAGGGCGAAAAAGGCGGCGAAAACTTTCGCGAATTTTTAGTTTTCGCCACAGCCCTACAAAATTTCATTATTACTGTACCCATATAGTTCGTCTCTTAAGTAAAATAACCTTCAAATCATAATACATTCATCTAATCGTCTTCAGCTTCGCTTCAGAGACAATATAGCCTTGAAATCTTCTCTTCGCTTCTCTTCGCGTCGCTTCAGAGAAGATATTTATTCATACTCCCTTCTCAACATCAACCTCCCACTCAACATATCATTCACCTGGTTCATATGATCCCAGTGAATAATAGTTCCCTTTCTATTCTTGTGGTCCGACTCCTTCTCCCACAGTTCCTTCACACACTTAAACTTGATCGCGCCCTTGTCAACGCACAGCACAACAGCAGTCTCTTTTCCTGTGCGCAGCTGTTCCAACGCGGCTGGGCCTTTAGCCCTCATTTTCGCAGCACACTCCTCGATAAACTGCACACTGCGAATGGCATGGCGACACGCGGTGACCCTGTCGAGGGAGGAGGGCACTTTACCCTGTTGCACGTGACCGGGGACGGCGGTTCTAGACTCGAACTTACCGCGTCCTTCTTCGCGGATAAGGTCTGCAATGAGCTGTGTGGTGAAAACGTCTGAGGCGTGTTCGTTCCGCACAACAAGCCTTCCGGATCTGCTGTTTCCGGTATCGTGGTCAAACAAGTCTTTCAGCAAACGAACATCTTCTCTGAGAGACTTCAAGTCCACACGTGACTCTGGGGTGTAAACGGCGAGAGAACCGGTGACGAGACCGGCGTAACTAGCTACGTAGCCGCAGTTACCGCCTTGCACTTCAACGACAAAGACACGTCTTCTCGATGCAGAGGCAGACTGTTTCACCGCATCGCAGTAGTTGACCAAAGTGTTGAGACACGTGTCGCTTCCTAAAGAGTACTCTGTGCCTGGAACGTTGTTTGAAACGGTGGAAGGAATACAAACGATGGGGATTCCCAGTTGCGGGTACTCTCTTCTAGCTTTTTGAAGCTCCTGAACAGCATGGAAAGCTTCAAATCCACCGATAACCATCAGACCGTCCACTTTTAGTCTTTGCAATTGGAACGAGATGGCACCCATGTCCACAGAGGGCAGAGTTCTGTTGGTTCCAATCTCGGACCCACCCAAGTTGTGCCACTCTTCAACGTCCAGCCATGTGAGTTCTCTCACGGCGCCGTTTTTCGCCAGTCCGCTAAACCCGTCCTGGATTGCAAGCACTTTGTGACCTTTGGACAGACAGTACAAAGCAGCCGCACGAGTGGCTGCGTTTAAAGCCGAAGAAGCAGCTCCCACGTGAATAACAGCCACTGTGAGACGCTCGCTTTCAGGAACCATAGCCTTACCGTCGGACCGTACAGAAACAGACAGGAAATTATCGTACGCCTGCGCAAACTCCGAGTCTCTCAAAGCCATGGCGCCGTCGAAATCTTTACGTTCAATCGCCTCAGCAACAGCCTTTGTGTCCTTAACAGACTCCATCAGCGGACGACGCACCACTTTGTTTTCGGAGAACCCAATCATAGGCGACGCCGTCTCTGGGGTCATGTCCAGAACGGCTCTAACAGCCTCTACACCTTGAAGAGTGGCCAGCATACGGTCAAAGGCCACAGCGGTACCTCCACGCTGCACGTGACCGAGAGTAGTGATTCTGGTATCGAGTCCAATATCCACCAGAACGTCCTTAACGTCGTCTGAAGTGATTGGGTGGAGTTCGTCGTCGATGGCTCCCTCCGCCACAATGACCGTAGTCTTACGCCGGCCGAGCTCTCTGTGTCTTTTGCAAACTGCACGCAATTCGTCCTGCCATTTTCCTGCCTTGGGAGGTCTCTCAGGAATGAAGATAAAGTCGGCTCCTGTAGCGAGACCGGACATGAGTCCCAACCAACCGCAGTGACGTCCCATAACTTCAACGACAAACGCTCTAGAGTGCGACGAGGCTGTCGAGTCGATGTAGTCCACCATCTCGCAGATTCTCTCCAACGACGAAGCAGCGCCAATTGTCGAGTCGGTCATGGCCATGTCGTTGTCGATGGAGCCTACAAGACCGACAATCTGGAGCGTCTTGTGCTTTTCGTACTGCTCCAAAGTGATTTTCTTTGAATCCCTCAGCTCAGAAAGCAAATCCGGCCACTGCTCACGGAAAAGATCAGCTCCTGTTAAAGATCCGTCTCCTCCACACACAACCAAAGCGTCAATTCCGTTGGCAACCATATTGTACGCTGCCTGAAGTCTCCCCCACCGTTCGCGGAACTCCATGCACCGAGCCGTTCCAATCAATGTTCCTCCAATGGAACTCCATCCACGGACGTCTTCCCACTTCATAGGACGCAAAAGGTCTCCGCCCTTGACAAGACCGCTGTACCCTTCGTACACGCCAAACATGTCGCAGCCGTGAAAGATTCCGGCTCTTACAACGGCACGCACGGCCGGATTCATTCCTGGAGAGTCGCCTCCCGACGTCATAACTGCAATCTTACGACGTCCGCTTGAAGCAACTTTTTTCTGTTCTTCCGATCCGCCTTCAACTTTGGTTTCAAGCTTTGGATGCAAAAACCACTCCGGACTGTCAATCTTGTCTGCAAACGGACTGGGCTTGTTCGTGAACCCAACGCGATTGCCAATGGGGTCCGTCACGTACAAAACGTTGTTTTCGGACTCACACTGAGGGAATTTCTCTTGCACTTTTGGTAAATCGGTACTGAAAAAGATAGCTTCACTCGAAAGGTCCTCGTTGCGTAGAACTTTGGCAGCAGAGAGTCTCAGCTTAATAACAGCTCCGTCAGACTGAAACGGACATCCACTGTTGACATTGTCTCTCAGATCGTATCCGGTAGCTTCCTGAAGCGGCTGTCTGTGTGTAGCGGATCCGGTTCCGACAAGCGGTGACAGCCCCACCGCCTCCATCCAACACTCTTTGAGGGAGTCGGACGAAACGCCAACCGTTTCCTCAAACGAGGTGTTGGTGTGTTTTGTAAAGAATCTGGTGGGCTTGAAACCCAATTTGCCATAAAAGCCGATGGCATCTTTGTATGCGTCTTCACTTGACGTGACAAACGAAACAAACGCCACTCCTGTAAGTTTACTCATTTAGGGGTTGACAAAACGGAACGGTGCGTCTTTATATGCAGCAATGGGCCCGTGGTGTACGGGTGCAGGATCAGCTGATGATGTGACGTAGTGTGATGTGCATCAGGACATCTCGTCTATGAAGCGTCTATGAAGCGTCTCTGAAGCGAAGCGGAAGAGATGCCGAAGAGACGCGGAAGAGATGATGTATGAGGATGATGTGTGAGGATGATCTTGAAAAGAAATTTTGTCATTCTCGAGCTTATTTTATTGGCTTCCAACTGTATTTTAGACTGTCTTCTCTCACAACTCGTTGAGTTATGTCTAAAGTCTAGTCTTGACTCTCTCATACTAATGGCAGATGGTGAACTCAGGGTAATTTTGTCTGAAGAGAAGAGTTTCGCTAAAAACGCAACTGTAGGAAGAATGATTGGTAGAGTTTATATGATACAACTTGACAAAAGCGCGTACCTCTAGTGTCGTAAAGCGTCACAAACGTTTTGGTATCTCCCCAGTTATAGAGAGGTACGATTGGTTCAACCTTACCTTCTTCCCCGACTAATATCTTGTATAGGATCTTTTCTGGAGCACTCGAATTCCCGATCAACCAAGACCTCTATTGGCCTTAGGTGTCCAAAGGTTTTTCAGTGTCCACAAGCGACTGCTGGTTTTCAAAACATGCTCCAGGGGTCTTTCAAAGGTCCATGAATAACTCTTATGAACCTCTGGGATGTCTTTATAAATGGAGTGTTCTGTTGTTACTCAACGTGTACAACCTCCAGAATGGCGTGAGAGTTTCATTTGCCATGATGATCACAAGCGACAAATCTCGTCAAGGTTGTCAAGATTGACGTAAGCTTCAAGTTAATTCATTACCTATAGACAGCTTCATATCGTAGTTTCATACAAAATACTGCAAAATTCTGCAAAAAAGCCCGTAAGCGGGTAAGGGCTAAAGAGTGTCTGATCTTACTAGGCATTAACCGAATATAGTAAAAAATGAGGATAAATGTGTACTGTCAATTTATGATCGTGAATGGTGGCCTATCTGTCATTTGGGTGTCAGTAGATGTCAAAAGACAATATATTTGATTTATCTGACAAAATAATCTTCAGCATAATATTTCAAGACCTGTACAGAAAATGAACCATATCTACTTTTATGCATATACAGGATATAGCAGTGTACAACTATGCACTTGTGTGATGCGTAGTGTTTTTGTAAAGATGAGGTACCAGTAAGGACTGAGTCACTTTAACAATGGGACGGTGTTCCTGTGTAGGTTATACCATTCTTGTCATGGTCAATAGAAGAAAAGATACGGACTGCCTTATATAGCCCCAAATCACGGACCGGTCAGACTGAAACTTGTGTTCCAATTGAAGCTCAAGTGATATTAGCATATTGCTCTTGCATACCAGAGTACAAATAGTTTTTGCTCCATGACTTTGAGCGGATCCGCGTATATGTTGGTGCTTAAACCGTTGCGACACTTATTTAGCACTGAAAATAGCGGTAGGGTAAAACATAAGCCCTCAGGCCAACACTAGCAAAGTAGACGCACGATTCACATATTTTGTAAATCACCCCTTATCGTCGAATGAAAACAATGGTATATTCTCCATTTTTTTAAATGAGAGCAACAGTATATTATCCACTTTTTTTTTTCCTTTCAGAAAAACACATTTGGGCTGCAGTGGTCGAAGGATCTAGCGGCGGTATTGAAATGTAGTGCTGAAAGTATTTCTTTTTTTTTATAAACATAAAATGTATAGTAATCTCTTAGAACTCGGGTTTATATGTCGATCTATTGGTGAACTGATACTTCACTACTATTCAAGCAACATTAGCTATATTATTTTTTTAGTCTAATACTAATAATGCTAAAGGGTTAATTAAATATCACTCCCCTTCCAACCAAGAATGGTGTGAAGATGTCAGGCTCGGTACTAGTTTTGCAAACTTTTTTTTCTATGATTTCAGTTCAAATTGACTCAACTGTTTGACTCTTGTCATTTGTGCAAAATATCCCTGACTGGAACGAGTCTATACGATCATTACAATACTTAACCGTGCCTCGAGTGACCTAAGGCAAAAAAGTACAAACGCGAATGCGAAAAGGAAGAATCTTTTGCTTACAATTTTGCTGAATCGCACCTTGAGTGTCAGTGTTAAACTTTTTGGTATATCTCAGCTTGAAATTTTGATATTTGATTCAACCCCCTCTACCTCCGTCAAGTTATTGAGATGACAATGACAGCCGGACGGTGGCCATGTAAGTCGGAATCCGCCAAGGAGTGTGTTTTTCAAATCACTCAAATCAATGAATCAAGAGAACAAACAAACCAAAAACAAAGAATTTATCTCTTCGCTTATTGTGTATCAAGATATGCAGTTTTCTATAGTCACTTGTACATGTACATCTTGTGCCTCTAAAAATGAACGATTCAACTACTACATGTCACAGCTCAAACAATCAATAACTTAAACTCACTTACAATATCGACATGGTAAAGATGATTGTGTGTCAGAATCACCTCTCATATAATCACAAAATGAGTGCATCTAGAAATTAAAATGAACAGATTAAAAGACACACTCTTGAAAATCACCCAACTTAACAAGAAATTCAACTTTGCTACGTGGATACGAACAGAAAGCCAGATCAACCCTTTAGAAGGACCACTAAACGGTTCAATTGCCGCTATCAAAGATAATATAGCCACGACGGAGGAACCCACTACATGTTCCTCACGAGCGCTAAAAGATTACTACTCCCCCTTTGAATCTACAGTTTCAAAGTTACTCACAGAAAATGGCAGTCTGATGGTGGCAAAGACAAATTTGGACGAATTTGGAATGGGATCCGGATCCATCCATTCTCATTTCGGACCAGTAATCAACCCACGCTATTCTCTCACTCCGCACGTTGCAGGCGGATCTTCAGGAGGCTCTGCCGCAATTGTAGCTTTAGGGTTGGTAGATTTCGCTCTTGGAACAGATACAGGCGGATCCGTTAGACTGCCTGCTTCCCATTGTGGGGTTGTAGGGTTTAAACCGAGCTATGGGCTTTTATCGAGATGGGGGGTTGTTCCGTACGCTCAAAGTCTCGATACTGTAGGAGTATTTTCGCAGAAAGTGGAAATTGCGGAAAAAGTATTTTCCGTCTTAAACGTCTACGATCCAAAAGACCCAACTTCGCTGTTGCCCGCTTTGAGAAGTGAAATCTCTAAAACCGTCGAATCGTGTAAGGGTCTCAGATCCAACGGTCTTAGAATTGGGGTGGTACGCGAATCAATCTTAGAGGATCTCTCTGACGAGGTTTCTCAGGCATGGCAAAGTGTACTTGTTAAATTGATGAAACAGGGCCATGAAATTGTACCTGTTTCTATTCCGTCCATCAAAGCGTCGTTACCTGCTTATTTCACTTTGGCACCAGCTGAAGCATCTTCCAATTTAGCTCGTTACGACGGTATAAAGTTTGGGTACCGTGACGAATCGCGTGATTCCGAAGATAAAACTCTTTTCGCTCCTACGCGAACCCACTCTTTTGGGGCAGAAGTGCGTAATCGCATCATTCTGGGAGTGTTCAATTTGTCGTCCGATACTTTTAAGAATCACTTTTTAAAAGCCAAACAAGTTCGCAAACAGCTCATTAAAGAGTTTGACGATATTTTCAGAATGTCGAGCGTTTTGAAAAGTGGTGCTATCAATGAAAGCGGAGTTGATGTTATTATCTCTCCTGTTTGTACTCAAAGCGCTCCCTCCATTGAGCAGTTTACAAGGAAGGATACTGAAAGTCAGGTGAACTCGTTTGTGAATGACGTTCTGACCGTTCCCGCATCTCTTGCCGGTCTTCCTGCCATTTCCGTCCCTTGGGAGAAGGACCAGCCGATTGGAATGCAAGTGGTGGGCCAGTACGGTGACGATGCGTTGGTTTTGAATTTGGCAAAGGAAATAGGGTCAGAGTGATTATCGCTACTGAACGATAAAGGATGTTATTTGTCACTTTCTTTTCGCTTCGTTGTCGCTCATGTTATAAACTTTGCAAACAATCTCTTTGGGCTTGGTCTTTAGATGGGTCTCCTGAAGTGTCTCAACATATGGAACAAGGATTCTCCATTTGAGAACTGAAGCTATTTCAAATGCAACCTTTTTGACGGGTTGGTCAAACGGATCATTTTCGGTCGTAATCTGTTTCTCAGCAGGTGAAGCAACTCGACTTAACAAGCATCATCAAGTCAGCGGCATTTGAAGTCTTGTAGCTTGACATAGCATTTTTCTGATGATATTCAAAGATCTATATCTGGTGTACTCTTTCGGATTTGCTCACTAAAATGGAAATGCTCTGCAAAGTCGATACGCTCAAGATCTAAATGATTTCGACTCGCTCCTCCACAAGTTTGGCATATCTAGAAGCCATTCTCCGCTCATTTACGATAGCAGCCTGGTTTTTCAGAATGCCCAACAACTGTGAACTATCAGCCTTTCGAAAAGCGAATATTCAAAAGATAGAAAGAACGAGATCTACACCCTCAGCGTCTGGATGATGACAGTTGAAGTGTGTTAGCGACGAGAAGAAGCTACAACGCATTCGACTGTCCTTTTGTCACCATTGATCCTGATGTCTCACCGTCGGATTGATGAAAAGAAATGAATGAAATATACAAGCCAAAGTTAAAGGTTCCAGCTCACATTACTGTTAATGATTATCCCTCAAGTGAAGTGAAAAGATGATCTCAAGATTAATTGGGACCGCTTTTGCTTGAAAGTGATTTGAGAACTATCTGAATAAAGCTTTAAACTGGCCGCGGTTTGGGAAACGCTTTTTGTCTCATATCAGCGGTTAATAAAGTTGTTGTTGGATGTTTCGCTGATGCTGAAATCTCCAACGAGGATGACAGTGAGAGTCAATGTTTGTCTCAAGGATATTGAATCCGCTTAAAGTTTTATAAGGGGTTGTACATCACCAAGAGAGGAGGTACGAGTGTGAAGGTGAAGCAGAAAGAGACCGCTCTCGTTGAGAGAATCATCAAACTCCTTGAAGCTAGTCAGCGAATCACAAGTAGTTAAAGTTATGAACTCCATGTTCTCGTTTAAGGCAAAGCCCTTTTCCTCATCAACTTGTGTAAAAAAGACAACCTTCGCAATATCAAGCATCTGCTCAGAATTAAGGAGCGGGTTGACAATGATGGAGACTGACGAATGAAGAGAAGGTCAAGAAACTATGCTGCGATTAACAAGATCGTCATTACTATGAAATGGCTCTCGGGCTAACCTCCTTCCTCACTGTCCCAATAAAGTAAGAGAATGGACTATCAGAAAAGCAAAGCTCCCCTGCTAGTGCGATTCACAACGATCTCATAAACACTTTTATCTTGGCCCAGAACACGCGGATCTTATTGATTAAAAAGATAAGGAGGTTATACTGCCTGCTCTTCTCTCCATAAGAAGCTACCGTAAACGCGACAGGAAAGCTAATTTAGAAGGATAAGAATATGTCAGAGACTAAGAGTTTCTGAATGCGACGAATGTATGGACGTCGGTACGAATTGAGGGGAAAAGAAAGAGAGTTCTAAAACAATTAATGGTTAAATCCATCAATCTCTTTTACTCCTAAATCCTTTGCCTCTTCACGCACCATTGAGCGAATACTGCGCGAAGATCGGTCGCTTTTTTGGAGCAATGCGTGAGTAATCAAATTTTACCGGCCCCTAAATCACCTATTTTTCTTACTACGACGAAAGAGAGACCGACAGCAAATTCAAACTCGCGAATATCGACAGTAACATTACCAAGTGTCAACCCTTGTGATTCTGAATTGTAGTTACCTAGGCTAAGGTGAGAGGAATCTGTAGTTTTGTTCTTTTGGAAGAAGTCATAACAGACGGTGCGCCTTGTTGTAGATTGGGCAAAGAAGGTCGCTTGTAAAAGTCAAATTTAACCAATATCATGGCGTTAAGGAATCCATGTGAGGTTTGAGAATGGACACAGTAATAGCTCTAACACCATAAACAAGCCCCGCTTCTACCCACATGTTTTATGTGAGCATAGCACGGGCCTCGTTTAATAGCAGAATGAAATTCTCGTGGTTGGTGACCTCATCATCATGTAAGATGTTCATGAACGTAGCGGCGACTGCTTGTGAGACTGGAACAGGCTCTTTTTTTTTTCGTTCGTAGTCAGGTTTTTGCGATTGTACTCTGAGGAGGCCTCATTGTACCGAATAAATGGAGATTGTTTGTCGAACACAGCATTTTCTTCATAAATAGTCTTCAATCTGTTTTTGTCGACTCACCACGAGCCAGCAAAGTGAACTAAAAACGAAGAAAGAGGAAAATAAGGGCCACCAGTACCGTTCCGAACACTCAAACCGCCGGTCCTAATGAGCCCTAGAGGAAATGAAACATTTAATGAGCTAATTTCATCAACCTCTTGTACTTTTGTATCCTCCACTGTAAATCACACTCGATGATGAGCCACAGACCAATATCATTATTGAAAAGGAGAAAGCATCACGTCGTGCGATCATTTCCGCTACGCTTCAACGATCTCACGTACGTCTTGAAGCCTATCTGCGGTCTAGTAGAAAAGCTCACTGGATAGGAAGAAATAAAGAAATACACTACCACCAAGGTGGTGATACAAACGCTTGATCAAAGATGTCCCTCTATGGAAGGGTATCTCAAGGTAGAAAGTGGACGTCGTGCGATCATTTCAATGATCGCACTCCTTGAAAATCCACAGACCAATCTCATGAGTAATAAATGAAAACCATCACATCAAATGGAAGCTGCCGTATTAGTCTCGAAACCAAAAATAGAATGGGTCCTGGAGGATCGAGAAGGAACTGCTCGCTCCTGTTTTAAGGCAGTCATACGGGCGCCGGCAACCCGATCCAACTGTTAATCCCGGATTTTGGTCGACGAGATAATGATGGTGTTTGCGACTCCTTGTTTACATCTTTCATGTGAAACGTATGATGTTGGAGCCTATAGTGTTTTGAGAAACGTGGTTTCAAGGGCCAACAGCATTGTAAAAATCGTACGGAAAATAAGCACGGAACAGATAAAGTATTTTTGTTATGATACAGTTTTCATGCATAAATCACGGTTTAAACGCGTTATTATGCCATTGAACTATTCTCCTTTATAGTATCCCCACCTTGCAAGTAGGAATTCTTGCTTATATCTTATTACTTTTCATTACTCAAATAAGCTAAATTCATCAATCTCTCCTACTTCTCTATCCTCCACTGTAGATCACGCGTAATGATAAGCCATAGACAGATGTCATCAGTAAAATGGGAAAAGAATCACGTCGTGCGATCCAATTTATACTTTTCGATCCGATCCCAGCTGTCGATCCGGGTAAATAATCGATCCGATCCGCCAGATCTGACGACCCTTGATTCCAATTAAGTGAGAAGACATCCGAGTAAAAATACTACGTGACTTTTGTTTCAACAACCCCATACAGGTCGCCAAACGTGACATAAGCCCCGCTTTTCAGGG
>JAJLWQ010000017.1:22713-68016 GCA_030570875.1 Citeromyces matritensis
TCTCTTGCCGGTCTTCCTGCCATTTCCGTCCCTTGGGAAAAGGACCAGCCGATCGGAATGCAAGTGGTGGGCCAGTACGGTGACGATGCGTTGGTTTTGAATTTGGCAAAGGAAATAGGGTCAGAGTGATTATCGCTACTGAACGATAAAGGATGTTATTTGTCACTTTCTTTTCGCTTCGTTGTCGCTCATGTTATAAACCTTGCAAACAATCTCTTTGGGCTTGGTCTTTAGATGGGTCTCCTGAAGTGTCTCAACATATGGAACAAGGATTCTCCATTTGAGAACTGAAGCTATTTCAAATGCAACCTTTTTGACGGGTTGGTCAAACGGATCATTTTCGGTCGTAATCTGTTTCTCACCAGGTGAAGCAACTCGACTTAACAACCATCATCAAGTCAGCGGCATTTGAAGTCTTGTAGCTTGACATAGCATTTTTCTGATGATATTCAAAGATTTATATGTGGTGTACTCTTTCGGATTTGCTCACTAATGGAAATGCTATGCAAAGTCGATACGCTCAAGATCTAAATGGTTTCGACTCGCTCCTCGACAAATTTGGCATATCTAGAAGCCATTCTCCGCTCATTTACGATAGCAGCCTGATTTTTCAGAATGCCCAACAACTGTGAACTATCAGCCTTTCGAAAAGCGAATATTCAAAAGATAGAAAGAACGAGATCTACAAGCTCAGCGTCTGGGTGATGACAGTTGAAGTGTGTTAGCGACGAGAAGAAGCTACAATGCATTTGACTGTCCTTTTGTCACCATTGATCCTGATGTCTCACCGTCGGATTGGTGAAAAGAAATGAATGAAATATACAAGCCAAAGTTAAAGGTTCCAACTCACATTACTGTTAATGATTATCCCTCAAGTGAAGTGAAAAGGTGATCTCAAGGTTAATTGTGGCCGTTTTTGCTTGAGAAGTGATTTGACAACTATTTGAATAAACCATCAGCTGGCCATTCTTGGGAAACGCTTTTTGCCTCATATCAGCGGTTAATAGAGTTGTTGTTGGATGTTTCGCTGATGCTGAAATCTCCAACGAGGATGACAGTGAGATTCAATGTCGACGGAACTTTGTCTCAAGGATATTGAATCCGCTCAAAGCTTTTTAAAGGGTTGTACATCACCAAAAGAGGAGGTCCGAGTGTGAAGGTGAAGCAGAAAGAGACCGCTTTGGTTGAGAGAATTATCAAACTCCTTGAAGCTAGTCAGCGAATCACAAGTAGTTAAAGTTATAAACTCCATGTTCTCGTTTAAGGCAAAGCCCTTTTCCTAACTTGTGTGAAAAAGACAACGTTTGCAATATCAAGCATCTGCTCAGAATTAAGGAACGGTTTGACAATGGTGGAGACTGACGAATGAAGAGAAGGTCAAGAAACAATGCTGCGATTAACAAGATCGTCATTACTATGAAATGGCTCTCGGGCTAACCTTCTTCCTCACTGTCCCAATAAAGTAAGAGAATGGACTATCAGAAAAGCAAAGCTCCCCTGCTAGTGCGATTCACAACGATCTCATAAACACTTTTATCTTGGCCCAGATCACACGCGGACCTTATCGATTACAAAGATAAGGAGGTTATACTGCCTGCTCTTCCCTCCATAAGAAGTTACCGTAAACGCGGCAGGAAAGCTAATTTAGAAGGATAAGATTTTGGCAGAGACTAAGAGTTTCTGAATGCGACGAATGTATGGACGTCGGTACGAATTGAGGGGAAAAGAAAGAGAGTTTTAAAAAATTTAATGGTTAAATTCATCAATCTCTTTTACTCCTAAATCCTTTGCCTCTTCACGCACCATTGAGCGAATACTGCGGTCGCCCATTCTTTGGGGCAATGCGTGAGTAATCAAATTTTACCGGCCCCTAAATCACCTATTTTTCTTACTACGACGAAAGAGAGAACGACAGCAAATTCAAACTCGCCAATATCGACTGTAACATTACCAAGTTTCAACCCTTGTGATTTTGAATTGTAGTTACCTAGGCTAAGGTGAGAGGAATCTGTAGTTTTGTTCTTTTGGAAGAAGTCATAACAGACGGTGCGCCTTGTTGTAGATTGGGCAAAGAAGGACGCTTGTAAAAGTCAGATTTAACCAATATCATGGCGTTAAGGAATCCATGTTAGGCTTGAGATCAGAATTTATGCACGAGAGGTGGATTTTTGTAAGAAAGCTTTATGCAGGTGGATTTTTGCAAAGATTTCGCGAAAAAAGGTGGAAATTTGTCATTTCCTCTTAGAAATTCTTACTTTATATCTTATTAATTGGTTTATATATTATTACTTTTCATTACTCAAATAAGCTAAATTCATCAATCTCTCCTACTTCTCTATCCTCCACTGTAAATCACGCTTAATGATAAGCCATAGACCGATGTCATCAGTAAAATGGGAAAGTAATCACGTCGTGCGATCCGATTTATACTTTTCGATCCGATCCCAGCTGTCGATCCGGGTAAATAATCGATCCGATCCGCCAGATCTGACGACCCTTGATTCCAATAAAGTGAGAAGACATCCGAGTAAAAATACTACGTGACTTTTGTTTCAACAACCCCATACAGGTCGCCAAACGTGACACAAGCCCCGCTTTTCAGGGGGATAGTGCAGAGCAATGGTCATGCACATCCTCTATTAGCATGTGCACACCCCTTGTTTGAAGGTCTATATAAGGGTCTGCCCCCTTTTTTTCTTCCCTTTTTTTTCTCCACACTTATTACCAGGACACCATGACTACAGTCGAGGGCTATGAAGATGGACCTCACTCGATCAATGGCTGCCGCAAAGACTGAAGTATCACAAACGAAGAGAAGCATGTGTCGTCGAGAGACTGATATGTCTGGATGCGACATTATCTTCTCGGGTCACTAGCTGTAGGTGAACCGAATTCTATTCTGTTGTGGCTATTGTTTCTATTTTTGCCACAACTTTTCTATCTGGTTTCCGGCCTTTCTAAGGAGGCATTTCATTCTCTATTTGTTCATCCACCTGCTATATCTACTTCGGCCAACTCTTTGCTGTTCATCAACTACGAGGTCATTGAAACAGTCACTTTCTGTGGTTACCAAATTATACTGCAAACCCCACATTTACCGTGCAGACACCTTCTTGTTTGATCACAATCTTCGAAAGCTATCAGGATGGATCGCGAAATATCTTCAAACAAAGTGGAGCAAGCGTCAACCCTGGTAGATAATCCTGTGATGCAAGCCATTGGGGCGAACAACTGGAAGCGCCTCTCAAAGTCCACGCAGGCAATTACTAAAGAAATCTCCAAACTCGCGAATTCAAAGGATGATTACCCGTTCCGTATGCTTACTCAGTTCGATAGTCTTGACTATGATCAGTTTGTCAGGGATGGAGAAACACAGGTTTGTTACAAGACTCTCACTCAGGGCTTTAACGTGAGAAATGATCCCTTCAGTACTGTTCCTGGAATTATGGTTTTCATGCGGACCTTTCAGCATTCTTTTGCAAGCTCTTTTGTGAGAGAGTGTTTATCAGTAGCAGCCATTGAGGATCGCTTAATCAGAAACCCCGGGCGCTTTGTAACCGTGACAAATGGTTGTGATATCCCATTACCCCGTGGAGGCGGGAAATTCCAACCAGACCTTGTAATATTGAAGCATGAGGCTGAAATTCCGCATTTCATCGTTGAAGTGAATTGGTTGCATTACTCCGTGGACAACGCCAGGCGTCAAGTGATAGGCCCAATGGAGCGTCACAGAGGAAGAATCAGAGGTGGAATGCTTTTGTATCCTTTCGAAAACGAATGGTTTGCAGAGGTGTATCGCTATGTAAACAGAAGGACCGGTGGAGATGACATCAATATTCCAGACGGTATTGAAAACCAAGAAAGTGAACGTGTTTTAATGAGAAAAGCTTTGAATAGTTCTCATGGTGATTTTGCTATCTATTTGCAGGAGGACAGAGCGTATACGCTTATGTCGAGCAGAAATCCCTGCGAAGATGTTCCTTTGTCGATGTTCGATCTTTTTGATGAGCAATACGAACACGCTGCTTTGGAGGAACGTCTGAGACGCCCTAACGCTACGTTTTGGTTGGATCACAATGTCTTTAGCGATATTTTTAGTACATTAACCCCACATCTGCGCAGGAACGCAGCAAGACCAAGGGGCGATTGAGTCTATTTTCTTCACACCAATCGAGTCTCGAATATCGTAAGTTTGGATTTTGTCAATGTTGGGAACCGATAGCTTGTCATAACGTTGAAAGCTCTGTTGTGGGCGTATATATTTATTGAATAGAGCTATGCGGTTTTACTGAACTTGTATTGATGCCATCTCTCGATGATGTTAACGACTGTTGAGTAAGTGATTTTGTGTCGTTTTGGAACTGTTCATAAATGCAGTGGTTGGTCGAAATCAGTAGACGCATTGGTCGGATATGCTTTTGCAATAAACTCTGAAGCGATGCGGAAAATATGATTCTAAGTTATTGGCCGAAACAGAGATGATATGAGAAATATTCGAACAAAGTGATGATGAGATTCTGTACGTCAGACTGTTGCATGATGAGTCAAAAAAATACCTTGTGCCTGACGATCATGTACGTGAATGCGCGTTAGTGTGCGTTGATGCAGTGTGTGCATTGCATTGCATTTTGATATTTGGTGTTCTTTTGGAATGGTTTATGAGCGAGGTTTTGTTTGATTCCACTACAACATTGGTTCAGCATGTGCTAAAACATACATCTCGTTTATGAATCTTAGGTATGAGCAGATCATAGTGAGTCATACTTCAGCATTAAGCGATACGGTTATATAGAGAGCACAGCTTCACGATTCTCTAGGCCCTGGTCTAGAAGCCACTCACCGTTGTAGATGACAATAGATTTGATCATCTCAATCAATGATTTTGATCAAAGCTCAAATCGGTAAACCAATCACAAATCGTTAATCACCCTCAACAAATGGTGCAAAACGGCCGTCTTATCAATCATCTTTCTGTTCTCCCACACAATCTCCATTAATGACGCATTCACTTTTTCCAGCTGATCCACCGTGAACGACTCTGTCTTGTCAAAGAGCAATCTCTTGACTTTTGATAAGAGCTCCAGGTCAATAATCAGGTCCTTTTCCAAAGGTTGAACAGAGCCGTTTTGGTAGATTGTGTCTCCGTTGATAGGTGTCGATATTGGACTTTCAATCATTTTAGGGCTTTCAGGTGCAGGCTGTGGGTTGTCAGTTTCAACAGTTTGTGTTTCCTCATCCTGAGCACTAACCTTTCCTGATTCATTTTCAACGTCCTCTCCCCCCTTACCATCCACCACAAGGTCCTCTATCACCCCCTCACCATCTTTAGACCCTTCAACCTTAGACTCTTCGCTCTTAGACTCTTCAATCTTCGACTCTTCGTTCTTAGACTCTTCAACGTTAGACTCATTCACAGGAACGGAAATCTGATTGGCAAAACTCTGATCACTCCTCTCTTTCAACATCTTGCACTCTGCGGCAAACTCCTTTGTCACAACCTCTTCAATGCCCACCTGCGCATTGGCAAACATTTCAGACGCCTTCAAAACACGGTCCCTCTCGCCCATCGTTTGAGCATCTTTATAAATCATCTCGATATCCTTCAAAAACTGCTTGGGCTCAGAGTAAAATCCATTCCACAGCCTCTCCTCCACAATCTCGAGATCCATGTTGAAGAACCGCTTCCCCGTGGCCACTTCAAGAATCATATTGTGGTCCCGCTGGTAAGGCAATGCGTCAAGCTGATCCGCAGGGACCACCGTTGGGTCAAAAAGGTGGATTAAAAAGTTGTCGTCGATAGCTGGTTTCTTGAACCGTTTGTACCGGTTTTTGAAAAGATCCATCAGCCCACTCAGTTTGAGCTTGAGCATATTTTTCAAACGCATATCGTGCTTCTGCTGGCTCTTTGCGGACTTGACCGGCTTTTCAACAGGGTTTTTCTCAGCCAACTCCAGCTGAGGAAGATTACGCTTTGGTCGAGTCTCTGGATCATTGAATTCCAGAGGTTTGAGTTCTAGAGCAATCCACAATTTATCGAAAAATGTCCTTATCTGGTCACGATTGGGCTTTTCCAAAAGAATACTATGCGAAAACCCAAACAACTCCTCCAAGGCACTGGGATCCTCAGACTCGCTCAAACATAAAACCACAACTTTCTCGCACGAGCTCAAAGTACGCAGTAGACTCACGAGCGTCATCTTGACAGACTCCGGAACGATATCCATCCATATATCGGCGTGAGGGATGAATAGAACCGACGGAGACTGTCGTCTGGCCTCGAGAAAACTATGCACCACAACCGTTTCCATCGGAACCGATCCGCCGTCCGTATACAACCGAGAAAGCTCAAGCGACTGAACGTTGAATCCTTCCAAACGGTTTAAGATACCACCGCCTATATAATTTTGTCCCAACCCTGGAGGACCGTAAACCAGCATTCTGGGCTTGAATACCCGACTACTGTCTAAAGACGTAAGCAGCTGCTGTCTCCGGAAACCGCCATCCTTTTCGGAGATTGTCGGGTCCACGTAAAGCGCGTCTTCCAAGTTTGTTAGTTTCTTTTCTCGCGGAACCAACTGGTCCACTGTGGCGATAACCTGAGAAAACTGCTCATTGAGAAGCGGCCTCACATTCTCTGGAAGAGGAGAACTTCCGCTGGAGACGGACCTTTTTGAAGCGGGAACAATTTTTTCCAACGCTCTTAGGAAATCTCTAGGATTAACTTTGATACTACTAACATCAATTTTCAGCTTTCCCTTTGCCTGGTAGATTTGCGGATACTCTCGCTGAATGCTGTTGAGGGCACTTTCTGTACACAGAGCCCTCAAATCTGCTCCTCCAAAGCCCTTGGTCAACTCTGCGAGTTTCAACAGAAAATCAGGGTCCAAAGGAGGATCCCACGATGAAGTGTGTATTTTCAAAATCTCTTCACGCGCTTTCAAGTCTGGAAGAGGAAAGTAAAACTCTCTATCGAATCTGCCCGGTCTACGAAGAGCAGGGTCAACGCTATCGGGCCTATTAGTAGCTCCAATAACGATAACCTGGCCGCGATTATCCATTCCGTCCATCAAAGCCAAAAGAGTGCTCACTATGGACGCATGGATCTGTTCCTGTTTAGAAGACCTAACCGGAGCGAGTCCATCGATTTCATCGAAAAAGATAATACTCGGCTGGTGCGTTTTCGCCTCTTCAAACAAAAGCCGTAACTGTCTCTCTGCCTCTCCGACCCACTTTGAAAGACAGTCTGCTCCTTTCCGCATAAAGAAGGTGATCTTGGTGTCAGCGGTAGAACACGAAGAGGCCAAAGCTCGCGCCATGAGCGTTTTCCCTGTTCCCGGAGGCCCATGGAATAGAACTCCACGCGGTGGGGTTATACCGAATTTGGAGTAAACCTCAGGATACATTAAAGGCAGACTCACCATTTCCTTAAGCTGCTGAATGTAATTTTCCAGTCCACCAACTTTGGAGAAATCGATATCCGTTTCGATTCCCAGCGGATCACTATCGGCCATTTTATTTTTTTTGAAACCCTTTTCATCGTCTGACGAATCAGACGACTCAACGTTACCAGCAGCAGTGAGCCCTGCGTGGTTTTTACCAAAAACAGAAGTAACGTCGCCTCCACCAAAAGGCCCCACCGTTGGGAAAAGCCGTCTTAAAGGACCGGCCGGTTTTCCTCGTGGAGCAGGCCTCATCTTGTCGAAATCGTTCAAAGGCGGCGGGATCTGGTAGTTGATCGGGTTGGTTCGTTCTCTGAGCTTTAGTTTGCGAGGTGGACTGTTTGGAGGTGAGTCTTTGAGATCCTCCAATTCCTGACGTATATCATCTTCGCTCGTTACAGGAGGAGGTGGGGTTGGAGATTTGGGTCTTCGTCTTGTACTTCGTCTACTGCTTCGTGTGGTTATAACGGCCTCGTCGGGCGAATCATCGTTATGCACCACAAACTGTCGGTCACTTCTCTTTCTCTCGCTTTCGAGGAATTCGTCATCGGTGAAATCGGATCCTTTCCCGGAGTATTCCGAATCGGGACTCTCTTCGTTCTTTTTGGGCGGTCTCAGTCGCAGTGTTACTTTTTTCGACGGCGACTCCTGAGGCTGGTCGTCATCGATGTCGGAGAAAAATGCATCCTCGTTGTAGTGGATGCGAGCGCGTTTACGTCCGCTGTGCCGGACCTCTCGTTGGTTATCCGAGTCGCTCTCCACAACGCTTCTTCTTAAACGTGCCATGGTGTATGTGAGGTTAGTGGTGTAAGGGTGGGAGAGGTGAATAATCAACTTGTGATCGATTTGTGATGACCAAATGGTTTTCTGCTTCTCTGGTCTTTTGAAAGATTGTTCGCCCACTAGAATCTCTTTATAACACTTCCTGTCAAACAAGCCATGCAAGTAAATGAGGTAGTGAGCATGGTGTAAGGGTGGGAGAGAAGCGTGATCAAGTTGTGATCCCCAAAAAGATCTTTGCTTCTCTGGTCTATTTGAAGGTGTTACCTTTTCAATTTTTTCCTTCTCAAGGGTTTCTCAAACCAGCCGTTCGTGGAAAAAAGTGTGCTACCCTCTGTGGTGTAAGGGTGTTAAGAGCAGTATGTTCGATCACAATCATTGAACGGCACTTCTGAGCTCATTGGTTTATTATCAGACGTTGTACCCTTTGAAAATTCACCTCTCTGCATGTGACACTTGGTTAAAGTCATTTTCCATTTTCCCTCTATTCTTGCTGGTCTTGTTTCACCACCTTCGATGGGTCCTCCAGAAGGTACCACTCCACTTTTTGGCCCCTCCTCACCCACTCACTAAACACCGCTTATCACAGGGCCCACGTAAGATTTTCTGGAATCCGCCTCACAACTTCATCAGCCAACTGCGCCACACTCTCAAGGTCAAACGAACTAGGAAGCTCATAGTACCTTAAAGTCAGTCTTTCCAACTCCCCCGACCCATTCCAATCGATTTTCCGGTCGATTTCAACCCGAGATTGCGTGGGGAAAACATAAGCAGCCACTTGCGGTAGTGCGTTGTTATATCGCAAATTTGAGCATTTTATTCTATATAAAAAATTGCAATTTTCTCCACCAAATTTCGCTCTCGCTTGGCCGAGATCCACAACGCATATTCTCCGTACACCACCGTACTGACTTTGTATGAATCTTCTGAAATTACCATCGTTTTGTAAAATACCATCGGGCAGCGTAACAAATGTAACCAGTCCGGTTTGTATCAACTCGTGTCTTAGACTTTGTTCGTACTTGACCGGATCGTATATTACATGGGTCGGCGTTTGACTTCCAGGAACTAACACTAACGTCTTTGGAGAATAGAACGTCTCTGGACTGAATTTTTCGGTATCAACTACGCCAACTTTTTCCAACGGTATAAAAACTGGATGGTGCCCTGCAAAAGCACACACTTGGTGCACGGAGGGCGGGTCCGTGACAAAGCGGTTTCGGGGTAAGATAACAAGAATTTTACGCCGAGACTTTTTGTGCGTCATCAGAATACGCAGTGCTAAGATGTAGGACCTTAGAGGGTCGCCAATTATTATAATCATCGTGAGATAGTGGGCAAAATGGTGTGGGGATGTTCTACTTATCTAACGTCATCAGAGATTGATTCCCAACTCGATCATGTCACATCTTTATATACGCAGGATCTTTGAGTGGGTATTCTTCCAGGAACGTGTCTTACAGACATAGTGGGGTGGCACATATTATCATTGAGGAGCGTAAACCATCTATATCGTGCAGTTTTTGAGTGATTGTATTGAAATACGGGGATATCCCTCTGAAGCGTCAATCTAGGCATAGTTCTCCAGTTGGATACTAAGTGCTTAGTATTATAGTACTTTACACTAATAGTAGTACACTTGCCCTCGATTAATAATTCATAGTTTCAGTGAGAATTGTGAATGAATATTCCTTGTCTGTATAAAGGTAGAATTTTAATTTCCTTATGATCCATTGCTAATCATTTCTGTGTGTATTTTGCACCATCCTTTATCTCAACAGCGAGGACTCCCTTTATATACCTATCGAGTTGCCGTGCTGCCAATTCTCCTCTACCGAACGTGTGTTATGCACGAGGCACATGTGAAACCGTTTCATTGGTTCAGCCTGGTCACCGATTGGACTCGGACCATATTGCGTATGCAGCTTGCCTATTTGAGTACACCGGATTGTGTAACCTATTTCGGTCGAATAAATACTTGTAGAGGAGATTCAAATTCATTGTTTGAAATTAGGCCTCATCGCCTACGGAGCGGCCATCGTTTAGGCATTCTCAACTCCTCATGCAGCGCTTGGCGTATGCATGGTCTACTGCAATATTATGCAGTGGAGCATATATTGAACTTGTGCCGGAGGGAGACTTATGCTCATATCATCCTTTCGAGGAAGCTGACTGTTTCCGCCATTACTTTACTTCCGTGTAAGGTGTTTTCTATTGATCCGTCCGCCCGACGGAGTGGCTAACTGGTTTGATAGTATATTGCTGTCTATCGTTAGTATTTTTATTGATCGCTTACTCCTATGCTGACGAGTCGAAGCTTGACCGTCAGTTTTGGATTGATGGTGCTTATCAGCGGTTTGCATTTCTAGTTACACCAAATCCAGATTTATTTTTCTATCTTTTTCGTGGGATATGAGTCTCAACTGTGATTTTTCTAGATTCCTTAGAAACTCTGTTCTTTGTGTCTCTTGAGTCGTGGGATGTACAGCGTAAGGACTCTTTTACTTTCTCTTTCTCTATCTTCGCCCTCTCTTGATCAGTAAAGGAAAATAGCTGTTTGAGATGCCCCGATAGGTGGCATTACAAATGAGACCTATCGATGACTTTCTTCTGTCATTTTTGGGACTTTCAGGTTGATAACTCGCTTCAATCCGTTTGAAATGCCATTCATGACTTGTTTTCCGAATTGGTCTATCCTTATGTTTGAGGTGGTTGGATAGAGTCTTAATGACTCCATTCCGTTAGGTTGGTCTTTATTAGGAGAAGAGGATAGAATGTCTGATAGAGTCTATACATGATATAACACACCAATATATAGCTGTCACAACGAGCATATGCATGGTGCCGGATCTGACTTCCTCGACTTTAGAGAAGAACAGAAGGCGGAAATGCATGCAGACACGGCTGATATATAACGTTAGACACTCGGTCTTTTGGATCAACCAATTTTGCAACAATCTAATCCTCCTACTGTGATGTGATATGCTTCTAAGGTGTGCTTCATCGACGGGATAACGTCTTCCGTTGAGACAATTGGACTAAATATATCCCAGTCCTAATGTGCTACAGCTTAATACACTATTATGACCATTGAATATGATCTTAGAAATGGAATAGACAACTTCAATCTAAGGTTTGATGTCCTTATCATGAATACCCCAAATATGAACACTCGAGGCATTGAAGCTATCAGATTTATATACTTTGAATTAGAGATTTGCAAGCTTCTTCCTTCTGCGGCTGACTAATGATAGAAATGCACAACAACTCTATTATGCACCTTCCCCACATTACCCTGCATACAGGGCATTCCGTCGGAGATAACGGGTCTTGGCCCGAAACTTGCTATACGATAAACGACAAATGAAACAAGATCAAAGAAAGGGAATCCGCTCCGAGGGCAAAGTAACAAGGCGTCAAGTTGAGTCATCAAAAAAAAAAAATCCTCTCCCACCGTTTCAGTTGAAAGCCAATGCATATGCACATCCCTGCACATCCCTGCATGCATGCTATATAAACACATCTCGCACCTCTTCTCGCATGTCTGACCCAACCATTTCTGTCCACTCTGCGTATAGAGGGTTTGACAATAATGCTGAAGAAAACATCAGAGAATTGGCTAGAACTCTCACTGAGGAGAGCCAGCAAAAAGTTATGGATGAGGTGCCTGGGGTGTCGTCTTACCAAACTCCGCTTGACCCACGGCTAGACCCGCTTTCTGACGAGTTTGAACCGCAGTTTTGGGTTAGAAACATTAGAAAAATCGTAGACTCGGATCCCGAGTACTACAAACCGACGAAAATCGGAATTGGGTATAGGAACCTTGTTGCTAGTGGAGTGGCTGTAGATGCGGATTATCAGGCAACGGTTTTAAATGCTCCTTTCAAGATTTTCCGCTCTTTTTACAATAAAGTCACTCCGCGAGACAAATCACGTGAGTTTGACATTCTCAAGCCTATGGATGCTTTGATTGAGCCAGGAACTGTGACGGTGGTTTTAGGAAGACCAGCAGCAGGATGTTCCACTCTGCTGAAAACTATAGCTTCCCAAACGTACGGGTTCCACGTAGGCAGCCAGTCGCAGATTTCGTACGACGGACTTTCGCCAAAGGAGATTAGAAACAACTTTAGAGGAGAAGTGACTTATTCTGCAGAAACTGACATCCACTTTCCGCATTTAAACGTTGGCCAGACTTTGGAGTTTGCAGCAAAGTTGCGTACTCCTCATAATAGAGATCCCGGAATCTCTAGAGAGAGATACGTACAACACATGGTTGACGTGTACATGGCCACGTATGGATTACTCCACACGCGAGAAACTAAAGTGGGTAACGAGCTTGTTAGAGGTGTGTCTGGAGGCGAGAGAAAGCGGGTGTCAATTGCAGAAGTGTCCTTAGCCGGATCCGCCTTGCAGTGTTGGGATAACTCTACAAGAGGACTGGATGCGGCCACCGCATTGGAGTTTATAAGAGCCATCAAGACCTCGTCTCAGGTATGCGATACAACGTGTTTGATTGCCATTTACCAGTGCTCGCAGGATGCGTACGACTTGTTTGACAACGTGATTTTGCTTTATGAAGGGTACCAGATTTTCTTTGGACCAGCAGAGTTGGCTAAAGGGTATTTCGAAAAGATGGGATACATATGTCCACCCAGACAAACGACTGCTGATTTCTTAACCTCTGTAACGAGTCCAGCAGAACGCATCTCTGAAAGGGGACGGGTGGTTCCGCAGACTGCTCAAGAGTTCTCCTCCTACTGGGAACGGTCTCCAGAGTATGCGCAGCTTGTCACTAGAGTAGACAAGTATCTTTCAAGGGAGCCTTCGTCTCAATTCAGAGAGTCGCACCGTGCAACGCAGGCAAAGCACACAAGAAAGAGGTCGTCGTTTAGGGTGTCGTACTTTATGCAGATCCGTGGTTTGATGAAGCGGAATTGGCAGAGAACAAAGGGCGACCCTTCAATTGCCCTTTTTGGAATCATCGGTAACTCTGTCCTGGGACTGATCATATCGTCGCTTTTCTACAACCTGGACCAAACAACCACCTCCCTCTACTACAGAGGAGCAGCCATGTTCTTTGCCGTGTTGTTCAACGCATTCAGCTCGCTTCTTGAGATCATGCTCCTGTTTGAAGCAAGACCCGTTGTGGAGAAGCACAAGCAGTTTGCAATGTACCATCCTTCAGCAGACGCATTTGCTTCTGTATTGAGCGAGATCCCTCCAAAGCTCGTGACCGCTTTAGCCTTCAATCTAGTCTACTACTTTATGGTCAATTTCAGAAGGGAAGCAGGCCGGTTCTTCTTTTACTTTCTGATCAATGTGTGTGCCACGTTTGCCATGTCGCACTTGTTTCGAACCATTGGAGCCTACTTCAAGTCGCTTCCTGAAGCAATGACTCCTGCTTCAGTTGTACTGCTCGGCCTCACCATCTACACCGGGTTCACCATTCCTACGCCCTCCATGCTGGGGTGGTCGCGGTGGATCAACTACATCGATCCGGTTGCGTACGCGTTTGAGTCTCTGCTTGTGAACGAGCTTCACGGACGGAACTTTGAGTGCTCTCGCATTGTTCCCTCGGGAGGATCCTACAACAACGTTCCACTCACAAACAGGGTGTGCGATACTGTTGGGAGCGAGGCCGGGTCCACCGTTGTAAGCGGAACCCGCTATCTCATCGAGTCGTACGAGTACCGCGTTGAGCACAAGTGGAGGAATTTCGGCATCCTCATCGCTTTCATCTTGTTCTTTTTGGGTACATACGTCATTGGCGTAGAGTACAACCGCGGAGCCATGCAAAAGGGCGAGGTTTTGCTTTTCCAGAAGGCTGCTTTGAAGCGAAGGAGAAAAGAGGTGGACCTTGAAAAGGGCGTCCAAGTGGCAGACCTCTCCGTAGGCAAGGATACCTTCCACTGGCGAGACGTATGCTATGATATCAAGATAAAGGGAGAGGCTCGACGGATCCTGGACCACGTGGACGGGTGGGTCAAACCGGGAACTCTTACTGCGCTTATGGGAGCTACCGGAGCTGGTAAAACCACCCTTTTGGACGTACTGGCCAATAGAGTCACGATGGGAGTGGTGACAGGTTCCATCTTTGTTTCAGGCCATTTGAGAGATACCTCTTTTCAGAGATCAACCGGTTACGTCCAGCAGCAGGACTTGCATTTGCGTACCTCAACCGTAAGAGAAGCGTTACGATTTTCCGCATTTCTCCGACAGCCCTACTCTGTTCCTCGGGAGGAGAAGGAGGAGTACGTGGAGACCGTCATCGACATCTTGGAAATGACAGGCTATGCAGATGCCATTGTAGGAGTGACGGGAGAAGGTTTGAATGTTGAGCAGCGGAAAAGACTCACCATTGGAGTGGAACTGGCTGCCAAACCACAGCTGCTGCTATTCCTGGATGAGCCCACAAGCGGGTTGGACTCTCAAACAGCGTGGTCCATATGCCAGCTGATGCGTAAACTGTCCGATTCCGGTCAGGCCATCCTCTGCACGATCCACCAGCCGTCGTCGTTACTCATTCAGGAGTTTGACAGACTTTTGTTTCTGCAAAAGGGCGGACAGACGGTTTACTTTGGCGAATTAGGACGAAACTGCAAAGAGCTCATTTCGTATTTTGAGAGAAAAGACACTGAAAAGTGTCCTCCAAATGCAAACCCGGCCGAGTGGATGTTGCATGTCATTGGAGCCGCGCCAGGATCCCACGCAACCAGAGACTACCACCAAGTGTGGAAACAGTCGAATGAGAGAGCCATCATAAGGAGAGAGTTGTCGCAAATGGAAAGTGAGTCTGAGAAAACCAACAACGCTCCAATTGACGACTCGGAATTTGCCTCTCCCATCTACTACCAGTACGTCCTTGTGACAAGACGAGTCTTTGAGCAGTTCTGGAGAACGCCCCTCTACATCTGGTCAAAGGCGTTTCTTTCCATCGCCTCGTCTCTTTTCAACGGATTCTCCTTTTTCATGGCCAACAAGTCTCAGCAGGGCCTACAGAATCAGATGTTTTCCATCTTTATGTTCATGGTGGTGCTCGACACACTCATCCAGCAGATGCTGCCGCAGTTTGTTTTCCAACGAGATCTGTACGAGGTTCGTGAACGTCCTTCCAAAACTTTCAGTTGGATCGCATTCATCCTCGCTCAGATATCCGTAGAGATTCCTTGGAACTTTCTCATGGGAACCATCGCCTTCTTCTGCTGGTACTACCCGGTCGGGCTGTGGAGGAACGCCATTCCCACAGACACGGTTGCCGAACGCGGAGCTCTCATGTGGCTTCTAATCACAGCATGGTTTGTCTACTCGGGAACTCTGGGCCATGCGTGTGTGGCGGGAATGGAGAATGCAGACAACGCGGCCAATTTGGCAGTTTTGCTCTTTACGCTTTCTCTAACCTTTTGCGGAGTCCTCATGTACCCGTCCGGATTTTGGATATTCATGTACAGACTATCTCCGGGAACATACTGGGTCTCAGGTACGCTCTCCGCCGCTTTGGCAGATACAACGGTTCAATGTTCTAGTAGAGAGCTGCTAAGCTTCTCTCCTCCTCAGGGACAGACGTGTGGTACGTACATGCAGCAGTACATTGCCGCTGCTGGTGGCTACCTTGTAGATGAATCGTCAACGACAGAGTGTTTGTATTGTGGGATCGATTCGACCAATACGTTCCTTCAGACGATCCATATCGACCCAGCCACCAGATGGAGAGACTGGGGGATCTTTATCTGTTATATTGGGGTTAATATCTTTTTTACGCTGTTTCTCTATTGGCTCGCAAGGGTGCCAAAGGGGAAGAAGAGTGTTGCAGAGACTCCAGAAGAGAGGTGAGACCTTCTCTCCGGAGGAGGGAAGGGGTTCGAAGGACTATTTGCGACGAAGCGTAAGCTGGGGAGCTACAGTTCATTTAGTAGCAAAAAGCATACGTATTGCGACGAAGTAAGCTATAATCATTCGGCGGCAAAAAATATGTAAGGATGTATTTTTGATGCAATAGCCCCTGATTTTGTCCCCCATCCAAACACCTTGGCGCCTTGAATAGTTTCCAGAACCCAATCTCACAGCATTTCACTTTGTTACTTCATTCTTTAGAGTTATCCTATGATCTACGCCATGTCATTCCATCACGCAATGATTTATACTTTCTCGACAGTTGCATGCTATATACGCCAACGATCGCCTACTCGATAATGTACGTCAGGGTGTAACCTACCATAACCTTTCATTGTTGCGAAAAAGAAGTCATTTAATTCAGCTGTCGATACTAAACTTTGTAATTACTTTTGCCTGTTGATTTTCTTTTCCACTATTTTTTCTTTCTGAATGCATCTTATGGTTGTTCCACCTCCTTCAAGTACTGCTCCTACACCTGACCTTTCTGCTTCTACTGCTAGTGATCGGAGACGTCAACTTAATCGTAGTATTCACCAGATCGCTGCGATCTGATCTATGATCTTGGGATCTAGATCAAAAGATCAGATCACAAAAATTAGTCAGAGATCTAAGATATATTCATTTAGATCAAAAGTTTCACAGAGCGATCTAAATGGTTTTTTGAAGGTAGTGATCTAGAAGGCGATCTTGGTGAATACTACTTATTCGCGAGAAAATGAAACGACTGGGTGAGACAAGTAAATCGTCTACTTCTTATAATCAGGTAACTGCGGCTTCTCACAATTATCCCCTGCAAGCCGATCAGACATCCCTCCCTGCGAAGACGTCCCTACATTGACTCATCCTCTCCTTCCTATCCCGATCATCCTCCTCTTTTTCGACTTCCACCTCCAAATCTTACACCTTGAAACCTCTTCTTCTCCCAATCAGTAGTCTACTCCTCATCAATTGTTAGCTCTGCAAACATTCTTCTCAATGTCTTTAAAAGATACTCTGCCCTGCCAACCGTGCAATTTTTGTAAAGGATTTCATCCCGATATGGTTGTTTACAAATTTGGACACTGTAGGAGGGATTTATAAAACTCTAAATTAAACGCTTGAATGATCGCACGATGTCAATGGTTTCAGATGACATTGGTCTGTGGATTATCGAGGATTGAGATCATTGAAGCGTAGTAGAAATAATCGCACTGCTCTACCGGATCTTTTTTTGACAGGTGATATTAGTCTGTGGACTGTCGAAGAGTGAAATCATTGGTAAGACGCGCCTGGAATTAGATTCCATCGAAAGTCAAGTGTCATATGTCTACAATTTTGTATGAATGAACCTTACTCGAGTATGCTGGCTCAGCATCAAGGAGAATCAGGAAGTAGACTTTGAAGGTCTAAATTAGTAGACTCACCACGAGTGTTGAAGGCGCCAAGGTGTTTGGATGCGTGACACCATCTGCGTGACAGAACTTGGAAGTCTATGGGCGAATTTTTTATTGTTGACTGAGGTTCGTGATTACGGTTTCCTGTGATGACTTAAGCCATACTCGGGAGAGAAAAATTACTGGTTGATGCTATGCCCATACCCTTCGTGACGACCGGACATCACTGTGTCAGCCAAATTCATGCACATGATGTCACGTGAGCTTTGTATAAAGTTCCAATATATCTGACCTAAGGGTTAATGTGACTTTCCCAGTGGGCGAAATATTCTCTTGCTCATTTACAAGGTGTCTGAGGGGAATCCGGAATTCCAATCACTAACATTCTTGCCCTGCCACTGTGACCCATGTACCTTTAATAAAAATGTACACCAGGGAACCCTCAAATTAACCTTAAGATGATCGATTAAATTTCATCATTCTGCTATTGCATGCACGGTCAGACATGAAAAGATATTCAAAAGAACCTCTTTGCAGTGACGAGGGTTTTCTAGGACAGCTCAACGGATTCTGCAAGAGCAGACAGGTAATTTTATCTATAGAATGTCACTCCACAATCAATGAGTAGCTCAATTTAAATAGCGCTTTTGATTATTTTGACCAATTCCTTGAAGTGAGATTATTGATGAATAACCAAAAAGACTTTGATAATGTACACATGCTGTACAACAATGATCATAAGGCAAAAGGGTGATTATGGAACTATCTCTATGGTAACTGAGATGAATCAAGTCATGGAGGATACAAGCATGAGCGATATGCACCTTCATATTAAACATAAGTTACAACAGTATGTTCAATGGAAGGACCAATTGTGTACCATCCTCGAGTGGGATGTCATTTGCCGTATGCGAGTGAAAGATCCGTTTGTCTCCTGCGCAACATAATCGGTGGAATGCTGGTGAACAGCCCTCTATAATGGTATTGGGCTGACGCAGTGCCTTAAGACCTTTATGCGAGGTTGATAGAATGTGCGCGTAACTATTTTATTTCCGCGATTTGGTATCGGTTGATCTGATGCAGATGATGCAGAAAATGACCAATCTGAGGACCGATCTCCTCTAACAACTGATCAGTGTACAATCGAAGTGGGCATTCTTTAGCCAGCTTTCTAGACCTTTTTACGATCAACAACGAAATAAGAAACTTTCAGTCATATTTGATAGTGGATTCACACAATCTGTGCTCGAAAAAAATTCTCTCAACAGAGGAAGATGCTCAGGGCATAGTTACTTTCTTTCGTAGGATTTGCATGTCTGAACCGTGAGTTCGACTCCTCTCGCGACAATCCACCTTTTGGCAACTGCAGATGGCACAGATACCTGCAGACACATGCAGTACAAGATACGATGTTCCTCCCACTAGAATTGGCACCTTTAATCTTTCAATTCTTACCAGTGGAGACCATTGAGGAATTCCCAGAAAACGATCCCCTGCTGATTGCAGTGCTGAAAATTCAAGACGGGTGTCGGCCATTCACAGTCTACTATGAGTACTCTGAAACAGACCTTTACCAAACTGTCAGACACATGGGAATTATTTTAGAAAAGGCTTTTTCAAAAGAGGTTCTTTCGTCTCTTGGAGTAGTGCACAGGCTTCGTCTCCACCAAATTATGCCGGATACATTTGCCAGTATGTTTTGCAAAAATGACACAGCTGATGATTCTAGTCCTTTTTCAAGGGTTGAAGAGCTTTTAATCTCATCTTTCTATAGAAACCATCGCAGAACGGACCTTAGCATGTTTCCAAAGCTGAGATCACTTCTTCTGCTTCACTACAATAGAGGAATCGCCGTCTCTCACAGGAGTCGAACAACACTATTGAGTTATATCGGCCTACCGGGCGGCACAAGTACTTTGGACGGGGTATGCGTTGTATCAAGTGAAAATCTGGTTGTTATTGAAATGAGCCGGGGCCAGGGGTTTATGAGACTAAGTCACGGTTGCGTCGACTGGATGCCCTGTTTCGATAAATCTTGGTGTCTATCAATGGAGCTTTATGATTTAACATATTCGGTGAATAAAGTCGCAACCTTGCAAGGATTTCCAAATTTAAAGATGCTCAAATTTTTACACGGCACAATCAAGTTATCACAAAACTGGCTTCCAAGCATCCCATTGGAGAGATTGAGCTTTTGGGAATGCAACATAGATGAAACAGAGTTTGGATTTTGGCCACTTGTAAAAAAGTTGGATTTCAGAAATTGTTTGATAGAGCCTCTCGAAGGTCACTTCCCACAACTGGAAACGCTCATTTTCCACGAATCTAGTTTTCAGCAGTATACGCGTGCGGAAGATGAAGAGAACGAACAGACTTTATTCCCAGTTCCAATAGCCAAAGAAAATGTGAGAAACGTCAAGTCGTTCTCTCTGTCGACCAAGGCTAAGCGATTCAATCTGTCCTCTTTTAAGAAGCTAAAAGATCTAGAAGTGTATTCTTCTTACCAACTCACTCGCCTAGATGGCTTGAATCTCGATACTTTGGAACGCGTGACGATTGAGAGTTGCCCCGACCTCAAGGTGGATTTGCCTGGCCACGTGAGTGTAACGGTTAGTGATGTCTTCCCAGAAGTAGTGTATTTTTAATCTGTCTACTTTCAGCCGGCATTGTCTTGGCGACTTGTGTCAGAGGGTGAAGCCTGACGTAGCCATCATGCACAGGTATGCACCATCATGCACCATCATGCATGTCTTCTACGCACAGCATAATCTCATATCAGTGAGGATGCAATCCAGTAACCACATACCTAAACTTGACATGCTGTCAATTGGTTCATTTGAAGTATCAGGGAATTTCGAAAGAGTTACAATCTATTTGGTTCAAGGACTTTTAAATTCGGCTCTGAATACCACTTCAGTACTCGCTGCCAATTGTTGGAACTCATGTTCCATATAAAGCTCACGTGACATTAATGCATATTGTTTATGCACGCTAGACTATATAAGTAGCTTTTATATCTCTCATTACTTCGAGTGAGTCTGAATACATCTTAGTGCCCATAGTATACGATTTATCACCAATGGAGACTTTCAGCCATAGCCAACCCCGAATTCTATTTTGCACTCAGAATGCATCGGTTTCCGTCAATGTTGCAATCGCAGTAGTTCAATTTAAGCATAAAGCTCGAATAAAAAGCTATTGTTTCGTGAAAAGAGGTTATAAGGGAGATCTATTATGGCCAGGTTTTTAGTTGCAATGAAACCAGAAATAGGTAGGATCAAAGAGTCAAATCTACTCGCCCAAGTAAGATACTTCTCATCTACTCACAATGAAAATGCGCAGGATGTCTCTTTGCGGGGAAAGGGGCAGACATAATTCATCAACTGCATCAAGATGGTGGCTGCCGGTGCTTTGACGAAATTTTTATTGATGCACAGTGAACATTGAGGCAACTCTTTGATGGATCAAAACGGCTTGTTGTGTCTTTTTGGAAGTGGTAAAAATTTGAAGAGGTGAAAATTTCTTCTCTGAATATAGCTATGGCCTTACTCATTAAAGCAGGTTGATCTCATCATATAGTGACTGATTTCTTAGGTGGAGAATGATATCCACTTTGTCTGGACCTACGTTCACGTTGACAAAGTGTATAGCTCGTGGTTTTCAAAGTGAATTGAGAATGTCAAGGATAACGCATCCATAGTTTCTTCCCCTTTAAAGAAGAGCAAATAAGTCATTCCGCTTCAGGAACTCCGCAGAGACGTTTAGTTTTCATCAGATTGCAAGATCAAGATCACAGAACTAGGCCAATGCTCTAAGATCTCAAATTCAAGGTCGTCTTTCTGGGTTGCCTACATAAGTTGATGTGACTATGCTAAAAAAGCTGCATGCACCATGTCATGGTGGGCTTTTGAATTTTGCTCATTTCTCTATCATCAAGAAAACATCAGGCACACATTCCGCCTTGCGTGACAAACAATGATATATATGCTGTGATCAAGGTGGAGTCTTATCAGCAATCGAGTATTTAGTTAACGTACCACATATACTACCTATTAAAGAGCATTATACCATAACCGCAGCATGTTACTTCGAGACCCATCGACAGAAGATTGCTTGGCTACAATGTCAACTTCCCCGAAGGAGAATGACGACAGCAGCCACCTTCTACAAGTGGTCTGAATAATGTAGTAATTGTCTTTCATATCAATAGTGAATAGACACAATAGGTGCTCATCAGAAGAATTTATCGATAACCAGAGCAAGGTGCTCATGGCGTTAAAACCTTCTTTCGTAGGACTTGCTGACTAAAATTTAGGACTCTCTTGAGAGTTCGACTCCTCTCGCGACAATCTTACTGCAGCTCCAAGTGCTTCACCTGCAGACACCTGCAGTACAAGATACTACGATGTCCCTCCCACTAGAATTAGCACCTTTGATCTTTCAGTTCTTACCAGTGAAGACAATTGAGGAATTCCCGCAAAACGATGCCCTGCTGATTGCAGTTTTGAAAATCCAAAACGGGTGTCGGCCATTCAAAGTCTACTATGAGTACTTTGGAACACTCCCTAAGACCAGTGTCGAACATATGGGGTTTGTTTTGAGAAAAACTATTACGAAAGAAGTTCTTTCGTCTCTCGGAGTAGTGCACAGGGTATATTTCGCCTCTCATATGCCGGATAAATTTGCTAGTATGTTCGTCAAAAATGACAAAGCTGATGACTCTTTTCCTTTTCCACGGGTTGAGATACTTGAAGTTTCATGTAAGCACAGGAAATTTTCCAAAATTGACCTTACCATGTTTCCAAAACTGAAAGAACTTTTTCTGATTGACGCCCAGAGAGGAATCAAAATCTCTCCTCGGAGTCGAACAATGCTACTTAGTTGTATCATCGGCTTACCCGGCGGCGGAAGTACCGTGGAGGGGGTATGTGACATATCAAGTGATGTGGATATCAGCAGCATTGAAATGAACATGGACCGAAGCCATGGGTTCATTGTTCTAGCTGGTACTTGCGTCGACTGGAAGGCCTGTTTTGATAGATCTTGGTGTCGATCAATGGAGCTTTGGGCAGTGTCTTATTCAAAGAATACCATCGCAACTCTGGAAGGATTCCCAAATTTGAAGAGCCTCCAATTTTTAAAATCCACAATTGAGTTATCGCAAAAGTGGCTTCCAAACCTCCCATTGGAGGTAATGAGTTTTTGGTGCTGCCACATAGTGGGAACAGAATTTGGATCTTGGCCACTTGTAAAAGAGTTGAAATTCAGACAGTGTTTGATGGAGCCTGTCAAAGGTCACTTCCCACAATTGGAATCGTTCATTTTCCACGAGAAAAGATATATGCGTGGGCTATATCATGAACGTTTTACCTCAGTTCCAATAGCCAAAGAAAATCTGAGAAGAGTAAGTCGTTTTCTCTGTTGACCCAGGCTACGCGATTTAATATGTCCTCTTTTGAGGAGATAAAACATCTAAAAGTGTCTTGTTCTAACCAACTCACTCACCTAAACGGCTTGAATCTCGATACTTTGGAACGGGTGACGATTGAAAGTTGCCCCAACCTCGAGGTGGATTTTCCTTGCCACGTGAGTGTAACATGAGTAATGTCTTCCCAGACATACGGATTCTTCCTCCATCTAAATACATTTAGTGGGTATTGCCTAGGAGACACGACATGTTGTTGATTTCATTCATTTGAGAAAAAAGGGCAATTATTAAGAATCGAAATCAAAATAAATCTGGTAACCTCTTTCAAAGGTTGGCTTTAAACACCATTCCACTGCTTTCAATGAATTGCTTGTATACCTCTCCTTGGATTTCTATTTTGACCTCGAAACGCATCGATCCCCTGCAAATGTGAAATTTGCAATCAAAGTGAGTTAGATTAAGCATCATATAAAGGTTTCTTTTCGTGAAAAGGGGTTGAGGGGAATGAATGTCAGCATTATTTAACATAACATCACAGACGTAACAAACAGCGTTATTGTGAGATTTATGAGATGTACATGTAGAGGTACCATCTCTTGGCATCTATTGACACGTAAATGACAGATTGGAATATAAATAGGAGCTCGTCCTATGTGTTCCGGGCCGGCATTCGAGTTTATATAGTTTACAATAAACAGCTTTTTATACAAATCACCGATCCAAACGATGACCTTTGAACTCGCTAGTGCCCTAAATGACCTCAACATCAGGTCCCAACTAGCAGATTCCTGTCAGTTATTCAATGATTACAGCTCGTTACTAAGAAACACATCGAGAGAAAATTACTTGTCTACAACGCCAACTTCCGGGAAGGAAATTGACGACTGCATTCACCTTTTAGAAGTAGTAATTTGAGCATAGTCGCTTACTCCGGCAGAAGTTCCACTGCACATGTGCATACGCATGCAGTAGAGCGCATATCGGCCTATTGTCGTGAGAGTTACGCCAAAAGACCTAAACAACGGTCGCTACATAAGCCAGCGAGGCCTGGTGTATTACAACCCAAATTTCTTATGGGTGTAGTTATTGCATTCGTTCTTGCATAAGCCGTCATACCGATGATTTGAACTCTCGGTCGAGACACAGATATAACACTGTTTAGCTGGTATGACAAGGTATGCATAAACCGTAAAATGGGCAGGCGGTATATAAGGACGCAACAGTCATCTAGAACTGTGACCGACATGAAATATATGGTCACACACCGGTACTTTCTCTATATATAGAACAATATTCACACCCATCAATTAACAACTAGCGAGAATAGTAAAAGCTACGAGATCGATTTACGAAGATGACTCAGTCATGACTGGTCTCTCATCTGGTCAATTGTTTATATCCTCCTTGACTTTGAGTAAACCCGATTTTCCCTTAGTAACATAGTCATTCTAAAAAGATGCTCACGGTACTTTACATGCTGGTATTTGGGCTAAAATTGTATAGCTATTGATGTTAATAAACACTGAAGTGGAATTTATTATCATGCCCAGGGAGCTTGACAAAAAATCTCAATGTTGTAGTGATAGGTGCATATACTTAGTAGTAGATAGACACAATTGGTCGAAAGAAATTTTCGATTATAAGAGTGGGATGTTCATGCTAACATCTTTAGGAAGATTCGCCAATTGAGATTGTGGACTCTTTGTTCACATCCTTTACCTCAGCCGTGTTTGAAAAAGTCAATATTGAACTGAACCGCAGTTCGACTCCTCTCGCGACAATCTAACGGCAACTCCACTTGCAGATACCTGCAGACACCTGCAGCACAACTCAATGTTCCTCCCACTAGAATTAGCACCATTAATCTTTCAATTCTTACCAGTGAAAACACTTTGGAAATTTCCAGAAGACGATCCCCTGCTGATTGCAGTGCTGAAAATCCAAGACGGAAGTCGGCCATTTAAAGTCACCTTTCAGTACCGAGGACCACACCTTATCCCCAGGGTCCAACATATGGAGGATGATTTAAGAGAAGCTTTTTCGAAAGAAGTTCTCTCGTCATTAGGAGTAGTACACGAGGTTCATTTCAGCTGGCATATGCCGGATGCATTTGCCAGTATCTTTTGCGAAAATGACAAAGCTGATTGCTCTTATTCTTTTCCACGGGCTGAAGAGCTTATAGTTTCATGTTCATATAAGAACTTTCCCAAAATGGACCTTAGCAAGTTTCCAAAACTGAGATAACTTTATCTGAGTCGCGTCCATAGCGGAATCACAATCTCTCCCACTAGTCGAACAACGCTATTGAATTATATCCACTTACCCGGCGGCAAATGTACTGTGGACGGGGTATGTGACATATCAGGGATTTTGGATAGATATGGCATTTTGGAAATGAACAAAGATCAGAGCCACGGGTTCATAAAACTTAAACGCGCATACGTCGACTGGAAGCCCTGTTTTGATAGATCTTGGTGTCGATCAATGGAGATTCATAAAGTGTCGTTTTCGGAGCATACCCTCACAACTTTGGAAGGATTTTCAAATTTAAAGATTCTCAAATTCGAAAAAGCCACTATTGAATTATCACAAAAGTGGCTTCCAAACCTCCCATTAAAGGAACTGAGTTTTCGTGGCTGCTGCATAGACGGAACAGAGTTTGGGTTTTGGCCTTTTGTGAAAAAGTTGGAGTTCAGACTTTGTTCGATGGAACGTCTCCAAAGTCACTTCCCACAACTGGAATCGCTCATTTTTCACAACATGTGGGGTTTCTCTGATGAAAGGACCCATCCGGATTATGACAGTCTAAATTCAATTCCAATAGCCAAAGAAGATCTAAAAAGAGTCAAGTCGTTTTCTCTGGCGACCAACGCTACGCGATTTAATCTATCTTTTTTTAAGGAGCTAAGAGATCTAGAAGTGTGGAGCTCGTACCACCTGACTCACCTAGACGGTTTGAATGCTGATACTTTGGAACGGGTGATGATTGAGAGTTGCCCAATCCTCGAAAAGGATTTTCCCTGTAATGTGAGTGTAAAGGTTAGTAAACTCTACCCGGTCCTACGGTACTTTCCTGAATTTGGAGACCGGGTATTGTCTGTGTGACTTGATATGCTGTTGGTTATTTGAGAGAAAAGGGAAATTTTTAATTATGTTGAAAGGTAAAGGTTGGCCGATACCAAAATGTCTGGATGCGACATTATCTTCTCGGGTCACTAACCATTAGTGGCCTGAATGTTAGGATATCGACTCTTTTAGCTTCTTATAGTTTATATATTTGTTATAATTATTTCTACTCATCCACCTGCTCGATCTATACTACTTCGGTCGGCTCTTTGCTGTTCTCAATCACTCAATTAGGAGGTGATTGAAACAATCACCTTCTGTGGTTATCTTTCCCCGGATTGTTTTTTGCACTCAAAACGCATCGATCCCATTACAATCTCATAAAAAGCTTTTGTTCCCCTAAATAGTGTTTTCGGAGTTATGCTAGATTTATAGTGGCAATAAAATTAGCAGTGAGTTGTGTCAATAGAGATTACTGGCACAAGTAGAATACTTGTATTTACAATGGGAATACGCAATATGAGTCTTTGAGGGAGCATGGATTCAATCAATTGCACCAAAGTGAGTGGTTGCTGGTGTTTTGACGACCCCTATATTGACGAATTGATGAGCTCTAGTGCATTACGAGAGAAGGTTGGTGGGAGTGAGTCTTTGTGAAAGAAAAGCGGCTCGATGTGACTTGTTTGGAAGTGACCAAAACTTTCTTTTTGATAGTAACAATAGTCATGACAATATTTGTAAAAAGAGGACCTGCCGCACAGCGACTGAGTTGCTCGGTGGAGAAAACACATCTTCCTTGATAAATGGGAGGATATAGGCTATGACCAAGTCGTAATCCGATTGAATCAAGCCCTTTGGATGGTTATCATGATAATATTATGCTCATCATGAAACATCAGCTCCTTCTTCATGATAACCACGCAAAGGCAAGAGACTCATTGTTGACTTGTATGGCTTTATTCTAAAGAGATCGAAGAATTCAAAGAGAAGACTCAACTCACTTGTCGCATTTAAAGAAGAAGCTAAGAGAGAAAATGTAGTGTATTTCACACTACAAAGCCTCGAATGCCGGCCTGGAACACATAGGATGTACGTGTCAATAGATGCATATATACATTTATATAGATACATCTCACAGGAGTCCAACATTCATGAATGTCATTGTTATATTTATTCACTAGGTTTCAAGAAAGAATGTGATGGTCCACATAACTCGTGCTTGATGCATGCACACTGAGGACAGCAACTTTCTTCATCTATATCAAAACTGTAACTGGATTATGTCACACACTTCTTCACATACACAGGGGTTTTTAGTGGGTATGCTCTTAGGAGCGAGTCCCACACTCTCTAATGGTGTACAAAATACTCTCATTAGAGGTGCATTTCCCTCTGTACCGTTCATTTATTAATTACTTTGATACATTTTTCGGTGAAAGCCAAAAAAAAAAGGCCATTGTCGTTAATACTTACTGTAAGTAGATGTATAACTTGCTTGAGAAAAAATCTGAACAATGTAGTGATTGGCTTTCATATATAGATACAATTGGTGCTCATCAGAAGAATTTATCGACTATCAAAGAAAGGTGATAATGGCGGTATTACCTTCTTTCGTAGGACTTGCTAACTAAAATCTAGGACTCGCTTAAGCGCTAGCACAGTTTAGCTATATTTGGTTAAAAACTGAACCGGGAGTTCGACTCCTCTCGCGACAATCTAATCGCAACTCCACTTGCAGATACCTGCAGACACCTGCAGTACAAAATACAATGTTCCTCCCACTAGAATTAGCACCAATAATTTTTCAATTCTTACCGGTGGAAACACTTAGGAAATTCCCGCAAAACGATCCCCTGCTCATTGCAGTGCTGAAAATTCAAGACGGGTGTCGGCCATTCAGAGTCTACTGCCAGTACTTCACTACAACAGGCCTTTGCCAAACTGTCGACCACATGGGGTTTAATCTAAACGGAGCTTTTTCAAAAGAGGTTCTTTCGTCGCTCGGAGTAGTGCACAGGATAGATTTCACCTCTCATATGTCGGATAAATTTGCTAGTATGTTCGTCAAAAATGACAAAGCTGATGACTCTTTTCCTTTTCCTCGGGCTGAAGTCATTGAAGTTTCATGTAAGCACTGGAAATTTTCCAGAATTGACCTAAGCATGTTTCCAAAACTGAGAGAACTTCATCTATATGGCGCCCAGAAAAAAGGAATCACAATCTCTCCTAGAAGTCGAACAATGCTACTTAGTTATATCAGCGGCTTACCTGGCGGCGGATGTACTGTGGACGGGGTATGTGACATATCAAGCGATGTGGATAGGGGCAGCATTGAAATAAACATAGATCGGAGCCATAGGTTCATTGTTCTGACTCATGCTTGCGTCGACTGGAAGCCCTGTTTCGATAGATCTTGGTGTCGATCAATAGAGCTTCAAAAAGTGTCTTATTCGAAGCATACCCTCGCAACTTTGGAAGGATTCCCAAATTTAAAAGACCTCAAATTTGTAGAGGCCAAAATTGAGTTATCACAAGACTGGCTTCCAAACCTCCCATTGGAGGCATTGAGTTTCCGGTGCTGCCGCATACGGGGGACAGAGCTTGGATTTTGGACACTTGTAAAAGAGTTGGAGTTAAGATTTTGTATGATGGAACCACTCAAAGGGCACTTCCCACAACTCGAATCATTCATTTTCCTCGACGTCGGGATTAATAGGTATACGGGTGCGGAATATGAAGAGAACGAACCGAATTATCCTTTAATCTCAGCTCCAATAGCCAAAGAAAATCTGATAAAAGTAAAGTCGTTTTCTCTGTTGACCCAGGCTAGGCGATTTGATATGTCCTCTTTTAAGGAGCTAAAAGATCTAGAAGTGTCTTGTTCTTACCAAATCACTCGCCTAGACGGCTTGAATGTTGAGACTTTGGAACGGGTGACGATTGAAAGTTGTCCCGAACTCAAGGTGGATTTTCCTTGCCACGTGAGTGTAACATGAGTAATGTCTTCCCAGACGTACGGATTCTTCCTCCATCCGAATACATTTAGCGGGCATTGTCTGGGCGACTTCATATGTCGTCGATTATAATCATTTGAAAAAAACGCGTAATTTAAGAGAATTAAAATCTTTTTGGTGTAGAGACTGTTAAAGGTTGGCTTTAAAGACCACCTTTCCCCGGGGATTCTATTTTGCACTCAAAACATGCTGGAACTCAGGTCCATATAAAGCTCACGTGACATTAAGTGCATGAAAGATGCATATCGTTCCTGCACGCTAGACTATATAAGTAGCTTTTTCATCTCTCATTACTTTGAGTGAGTCCAAATATATCATCAGCAACTCGAGTATGGCTTAAGCCATTACAGTAACCCGTTGTTACGAGATTCAGTCAACACTTGAACAATCACCGCTTCAACTTAAGTTCTATTCCAAAATAGCGCTAACGAAGCCTCTTAATGATCTCACTCCTCGACAATCCACAAACCAATGTCATCGGTGGGTATAGAGAATCCATCATTTCCGCTACGCATGAATGATCTCACTCGTCTGATTCACAGACTGTAAAATCTTATAAGGGTTCAGGAGTTTGAAAATCCGTCGACATCTTCGAAAACACTTGGAAGTTGAACTCATCAAGACGATGTTTGTTTTGAGAAATAAATGACATTGAAAGTTGCAAATTTTAGTGTCATCAATTCATTCAAATGATTTTCCGTTAAATAAGAATGAAAAGTCACCATTACGCAAACTAGAATTTACGATACTATGGGCACTAAGATATTTTCGGACTCACTCATATTAAATGAGGGATATGAAAGTTACTTTTATAGTCTAGCGTCCATGAACATCTTCATACTCTTAATGTCATGTGAGCTTTATATGGAACATTCGTTCCAACAGTTACACCCTTACGTACATTATCTTGTAGGCTATCGTTTTCGAGTATAGCGTGGGGCAGTCGAGCAAGTACAATTGATGGCATAATGGAATGATCATAGGATGACTAAAAAATGAAGTAACAAAGGAAAATGTTGTGAAAGTGGGTTCTGGAAACTGATCAAGGCACTAAGGTGGTTGAATGCGGCACCAATTAGTGCGCACACAATCTGCGTTACAAAGACATCCTTACATAAGCTATTTACTGCGGATCGTTTTCTCTCCAAAAACTGAACCGGGAGTTCGACTCCTCTCGCGACAATCTAATCGCAACTCCACTTGCAGATACCTGCAGACACCTGCAGTACAAAATACAATGTTCCTCCCACTAGAATTAGCACCATTAGTCTTTCAATTCTTACCATACCCAACATTTCGGAAATTTCCAAAAAACGATCCGCTGCTGATTGCCGTGCTGAAAATTCAAGACGGGTGTCGGCCATTTAAAGTCACTTATGACTACTTTGGAGCACTCGCTAAGCCCAGTGTCGAACAATGGGGGTTGATTTAAACGAAGCTTTTTCAAAAGAGGTTCTTTTGTCTCTGAGAATAGTACACAAGGTTCAATTCAGCTGGATTTTGGTGGATACATTTGACAGTCTGTTTTGCAAAAATGACAAAGCTGATGACTCTTTTCCTTTTTCGAGAACTTTGGAAGTTGAAATTTTACGTGCGCAGAGGTATTTCACCAGTATTGACCTAAGCTTGTTTCCAAAGCTGAGAAAACTTGGCATCGTGGATCCCCCCCATAGCGGAATCACAATATCTCCTAAAAGTAGAACAATGCTATTGAATTGTATCGCCTTTCAAGGCGGTGGGAGTACAGTGGACGGGGTATGTGATGTATCAAGGGATGAGTATGTCATTATTCATATGAACAAAGACTGCAACCACGGGTTCATAAAACTATGTTACTCTTGTGTCGAATGGAAGCCCTGTTTCGATAGATCTTGGTGTCGATCAATGGAGCTTCAAAAAGTGTCTCATTCGAAGCATACCCTCGCAACTTTTGAAGGATTCCCAAATTTAAAAGACCTCAAATTTATAGAGGCCAAAATTGAGTTATCACAAGACTGGCTTCCAAACCTCCCATTGGAGGCATTGAGTTTCCGGTGCTGCCACATACGGGGGACAGAGATTGGATTTTGCCCACATGTGAAAAAGTTGGAGTTCAGACTTTGTTCGTTGTTGCCTCTCAAAGGTTACTTCCCACAACTCGAATCATTGATTTTCCTCGAATCTAGCTTCCAGCATTATACGGGTGCGGAAGATGAAGAGAACGAACCGGATTATCCTTCAATCTCAGTTCCAATAGCCAAAGAAAATATAAGAAAAGTAAAGTCGTTTTATCTGTGGACCCCGGCTAAGCGATTTGATATGTTCTCATTTGAGGAGCTAAAAGATCTAAAAGTGTCTTGTTCTGACCAACTCACTCGCCTAGACGGCTTGAATGTTGATACTTTGGAACGGGTGACGATTAAAAGTTGCCCCAACCTCAAGGTGGAATTTCCTAGCCACGTGAGTCTAAGGTATGTCTAAACTAGAGGAATGGCTCCTTTATATACTCTCAGTCCATCACTGCCAATCTTCCCATAAAACCGAGCAATGCGGGGCAAGTGGTTGCTCTTGATAATGCCTACATGATTCATTATAGATTGGGTAATCTCGACACTTGATGGAGCGTATTGTGCATCAACTCTAACGCAAAAACATACCGGAAAACGCCCTCGGGAAGTTGGGGTCATCTATTCAAAACCTCAGCTCATGCTGGCCTAATGGGGATATTGTCAGCCCTTTCTATTCTCCCTCACTGACATTTAACCTTTGAATACCTTATTGTTGGAAGTCATGTTTCATATAAAGCTCACGTGACATTAAGTGCCATATAGTTAATGCAAGCTAGACTATATGAGTAGCTTTCATATCCCTCACAACTCGAGTGAGGCCGAATATATCTTGGTGCCCGATTTATCGCTCATCGTCATTTATAGAGCATTTCCTTGGACTTGTGCAACTATATGATGGTGATGCTCAAATCAATGCTAGCTCAGTGGGATGGACACTATGCGTCTCGTATGAGTCACCACATATACTTGGAAGGGGAGCAACATTATGCTCACCATATTCTTCTCTTCAGCACTTGTATTCAGACTTGTATAGCTATGATCGTGAGAAGTGTAGTAGTGATTCAACTCAACATAGCCTCACATAATAATTCACTAGTTTGAAAGTACCTGGTGGTCCACATAACTCGTGCATGATGCATGCATATATATTGTGGATAGCGGATTGTGAGATTTATGAGATGTACACGTGGAGGATTTTATCCATACGATTTTAAAGATCTATAACGCCACCTTGGGAACCACGTTTCTCCTACTCTTCAAGCTATCAAATCACAATTATGCAAACAATTCCCAGTTACAAACTATCATGGAAAAAATAAATCTTATTGAGATCATACTGACTCTTGAAAGTTCACTCACAACGAGCAAAGCACAACTCGCTTTGCTCGTTGTTTGTTCTTACTGAGAAAATTCAATCCACAGAATCCATCCACACACCACGCTCCAGCATTTTGAGTGCAAATGGAAGACCACCAGTACTCAACGAGGTCAAAGACCAAAACGGCCAAGACTGTACCGCGATTGAAGCCGCTCCCGTACCAGACACAAGATCTTTATAGCAAACAGATTGCTCCTGCTCCTACCCATGGAGCGTTTGTAACCGTACAAGGCGAACAACAAGAATTTTTCACTTCTGAAGATCACCCTTTCAACAAGAAAAACTACAAATACAAAGCGTGTCGCCCTAATCCATACTTCCCTTCAACAATGTACGGAACAAGCGAGTTGGAACCGCATGGTGCGAGGATAAGCTACTTTGATCGATCTCCCGGATGCTTCACAAATGACTCAATGACACGTGCAACGACTGATCTCGGCTGGAGGTCGTGCAGAACGAACGTTGGACTGAGAGAGGGATCGTGGTACGTTGAATTTCGAGTTTTGTGTTCGGACAAAACGACAGGGAATCACGTTAGACTGGGTGTAGGCCGTAAGGAGGCGGCTTTAGAGGCTCCCGTTGGGTTCGACGGCTACGGGTACGGATTGCGAGACGCTACGGGTGAAAAATTACATCTTTCAAGACCAGCTCCATTTATGGGGTGCACGGATGGCACAGGGTGCAAGGATGGCGTGGGTTTTCAGTCGGGAGACGTTATTGGGATGCTTATTGAGCTTCCGTCGTTAGCTGATCAAGAGAAATTGATTGAGGAAAAGTTTGGTATTGTGCAAAAGGATATTTCCAGAGAGCAGATCCCGATCAAGTACAAGAATAATTTTTTCTTTGAGCAGTTTGAGTATGTGGCCTCTAAGCAGATGGAACACATGCTGAATCCGATGAATATCTTTGGCGAAAAGGCTGTGGTGGATAAGACTGTTCTGGAAAAGCCTTTAACCATGCCGAATTCCGGTATAACGTTTTACAAAAATGGACAGAACCAAGGCTGTGCCTTTACTGATTTATATGCATTCTTGCCGCCGTGCAGCGAACTGAAATCCAACGTTTTAGCTGCAGATGATGGAACTCTTGGTTACTATCCTATGGTTAGTTGTTATAAAGGCGGGTGTTGTGAGATTAATTTTGGATCTTTAGATTTTGTTCCGTCAGATTTGGCGGATCGCCTCGAATCGGGGAAAGTGAAAACTTTATCGGAGAGGTTCAGCGAGAGAGTTATTGAAGAGTATGTTTGGGATTTGGTGGATGAAGTGGAAAGTGCATATTTGGACTGTCTTGAGGTTTGAGGAAAGTGCCGACTTGATCTCAAGCTTTTTGGCTAGTGACTCAAGCACGATATTAATATCCACTTCCGGTCCACCTGCTACATAGTGCTGGAGTTGTCAGTTGCCCTAGAGAGAGTTCAGCCGCAATCTTATTTGATGTATTCACTTATTTGATGCAAGAAATAAGAACTCGGTCATCTGAAGATAGAGGGTACCTTCGACTTAATAATTTTCTCCTCCATCTTTAGGTTGATCAATGGTTGCGTTTTTTTTAGATGGGATTGAACCATAAGACCGAACTTATGGACTTCGTGGAGTTGAGAAAATATGTCATTCCTTAAAATAGACAGTCTATAAGTAATGACGTTGCACTCTTTGACAAGTATGACAGCGCGGACCAATATGTGAATTGCAATCATTTCCTCTGCACATGAGTTTATACACTGCGTGTTCCTAGTGAGCACTGAAATGTAAGAGGCCCGTAAGTGAATGGATAGACTCACATAATCTGTTCTTGAAAAGGCTACAACCTGCAAGCAAATAGGATTCTCATGATAGAGGTTCAGAGAATTAGGCAATTAGGACACCTGAGAGGGGTACTCGATTTAGATGACCATCTTCAACAGACGCAGACCAATTTATAGCTACTGACGAAATGAGGGACCAGCCATGGGTGGGTCACCTTCATCATGGATCGGTCTCACTGGGGAGCTACTGCTATTCTCGTTAGTTGCCATTGTAGATGGGAGTAAAATAGGTATTATTTTCTATATAGAGGAAATCCCGACTTGTTGGATTGAATTGGATATCAGATCAGATTGGATATCTAACACAGAGAAATGTTGCCTCTTTATGAACCGCCAGTAGTTTGGTGCCAATTCCCCTTTTATGCAGTACGCATAGTGGCTTGTCATACTCCAAACTCCTCCTTCCCTCCCCCTCGGTATGGTGTCTTACGCAAGAACGATTGGGGCTATGTTTATATGGCCCGACAATATCTAGCTAGATGACTAGGCAAGAACTTCACCCATGGAAGATGCGGGTTTTGAATACAACATCAGGCCTCACCGGTCCATGGGGCGACCGTTTTCAGGTCTTTTGGTTTACTCCTCACATATGATGATAGGTTGGATGATATGCAGTCTACTGCATGCGTATGCATCCGCATATGCAGTGGAGCATGATTACGCAGAAGTGAGTAACTATGCTCGGATCACCACTTCTAGAAGGTGACTGCTGTCATCATTTTCCTTCCTGGATGTTGACGTTGTAGCCAAGTAATTTTCTCTCGATGTGTTTCGGAGTAACTAGCTGGGATTATAGTATAACGCTGATTGTTACGTAGTATGCGTTGTCATGTTTAGTACTTAGTCTATTCTGATAGCTATCTATTGTGCTATAAATCTCCCCTTCAAACAAAGGAAGAGATTCATCCTACATTGGCTCATCTGATATTCTTTTGAATACTTGAAGCGAATTTTCGAATGAGAGTTCAGTCACTTAGACCTTAAGTGCGAAACCGACACTTGCAGACGATCCCCAAACCATTGAGGAAGTTCCTAGCACGCTTGATAACAGAGGTATTCACTTCTGACGAAAGAAGGAATTGGGTACACTAGGGACAAAACAATCTCAAGATTATCTCTTCCGCTTCGCTCCAGAGATAATATATCACCATCTCCCCACTTTCATCGCCATGTCCAGATTCTCAGGCCACTTGTTGGAACATCCGGGACACGAGTCACTATTCTTTGACTTAAAGTAATTTTCTGCACATCTTTTATGGAATCGCGTCTTACAACTCGAACCATCACATCTAATGCCCTTTGTCACAATCTCCTGACAACCTTCACACAAAAATACAAGGTCTACATCTTCGTACGCCTCAAGCAAATGCGGTTTAAGTTCCGCCAAAGACCGCGGTGAAAGCGTATAGAAGCCGGAATAGAATTCGAAAAACTGAGAGTCGGCCAAATAGTCCATCAACGCTTCAGCCTGAGACTGATCGCGTTTTGTGATGGATTTAACTATACTCCAGCACTCGGGAGCCGAGATTGAATACTTTTCGCCTTGTATCGTCTTGTGGATAATCTCGTTGATGGCTTCCACTTCTTTTGCAGAGAACGACGTTGACATCATCACAGCATCGTCCTTTAAAGTGTTGATTAAAGTGTAGTAGAACTTTCCCTCCTGCTGGCTTTCAATCTTACGAAGATGCAAGTCCATGGGATGCAGAGATTGGTTAATCAAGACAATCGCGTCTTGGAAAAGTGCTGAAAAATCTACACCCTCTTCCTCTAGCCGGGTATCTTCCCGGGACTCTACTTTGTACAAGTCACGGAAAAGCTCCTCCAAACTGGTCTCTTCCACCAGTTTGGCCTTCATCACGCTTTGAACGAGTCCACGGTGGATTTCGTTGTACTCATCCATGGTTTGCGTTCGAGTCCCTGGAGGGTCATCTTTTTTCGCTACCTCTATATTACTTTCCACTGTCGGCTTTATCACCATAAAGCAGAGTCAAGTTTCACCACACAGACTAATGTCATCGATAAAAAGACTAATGTCATTTGTAAAAGAAAAAGCCATTCTGAGCAAGGTAAAGTTGAGCATTATGGTTTAAAGAAGAGATTATGTCATTGATAACTTATTCTGTCAAGCGGAAAAGTTGATTGAAATACATTATGCTGACAATCTCCCATTAAGCCGACATGGCCTGAGGTCTCAAATAAATGACCCGAACTTTCCAAGAGCGTTCCTTGGTATGTTTTAGTGTTAGATTTGATGTCCAATGACCTTCTCCGCTCCATCAAGCGTTGAGATTACCCTATGGGTGCATTTCATCATGTAGGCAACATTCTGAGCGCACATTTGCCTCGCTTGGCTTTGTCCCTGGCAGAAACGGACTAGGAGTATAAAAAGCTAGACTCTCCGGTTTGAAATAGCACAGTCGATTATTGCGCCTTTGAACAATGGCTAAAGCATCATCCTCTGGATCAGCTCCACGAATTCCATTCATTGCATACTTAATCCAAGTATCTATAAAAGTCTTGTCTGTTTAGATTTTAGATCTCTTTACCCTCTGTAGAGTTATTAGAGGAATACCTCTTGAGCAAAGTATCGCAAAATTCAAAATCAGTCATCTTTCTAGTAGTTCTCCCCTACTTACATGTACTTTTTATAGGCTCAAAGCAAAACAAAAATTACATAGAGATTTTGAAAATAAGTTACTGAACGTGTTGGAGCACAGGCTGAGGGTGAGAATGGAGACGTAATGAAACGCTCAATTAATTACATACGCTAGGATTACATACGCTAAGTCTATTTATAGTCTACCGGGGTCCGAGGTTTCTTATGCATGCATGCTTGGCATGCTTGTCAGGGGACTAACTGGTTAGTTCCAACAGAGGGTCATTAAGAATAGCTGAAAAAATGAGAGTCAATAGATTGTCTGCAAAATAGAGTAGAAATTTTACTAGATAGAGAAAGTAAAAAACACTGATTTCCATCTTTTTTATTTCTTTTCCAACCAGTGCAGTAAGAGGTGACAGCATGCCTTGACTAACTGTTTTCTTGAAAAAACTGTTTGGCATATCTAACGCCATTGCTTAATAAAAGATAGTGTAGTGTCACTTTGAATGCTATCTATGGGAGTATTGTCTTAAAGAAGTGTCTGTGGCGATGAGAGGCATAAAAGGTAGTCCCAATAGGAAACTCCCGCATGGACTCTACGGCATTTCCGGATTTGACCGGAATAACCCGCTCTTACTGACGTCTGCACTGTGCATAAAGTTGCAGATATCGACGCACCTCGGCGGGAAAGGGTTCCGGACCCTTTGATGCCGTGCACTTTGCAAATTGCGAAACCCATTGTGTTCTGTCGAAGCTCAACAAACACAATCTCTGGATTTTATCTCCTAAAAATTTTCGAAATTAGTATGCACGATCGGCACATTAGCCGAGCCACCTCCCAACAAATTAAGAACAGAAGTAAAGTCAATTCTGCACCGCTCACGAAAACTTATGCCAGAAATAAAATAATAATACACACACGAAGTAAAACCCAAACCTAACTTACATTTTCCGCTTTTTAGGATCAGGGTCCGGGTCCTCGTTTTCAATAAGCTCAAGAACCCTCGTCTTTACCGTAGAACGTGGTTCACTCAAAAGCGAAGATACAGAATTCTTGCTAAGCGAACCTTTGTTTGAAAATATAGAGTTGCTCTTCAAACTGGAAATGCTGCCATTTTGGTTCCTTTGATCCCACATCGGTAAAGGCACCGGTTGACCGATTTCCGCTATCGGTATTGGGGCAAGAGGATCTACCAGTATTGAAGGGTATCTCTGTCTGCCTGAATTTGTAGAGCTAGAGCGAGAACCATAGCTCGTTAAAGAGGCTATTGTATCTCTTTTTGCAAAATCATAGTTACGCAGCGAACGATCTCTGCACTTGTCTATCAGTCCACTCAAAGAGTCAGACTCATCATCTTGCTGGTTGTTGAGAAGATTCTTCACACTGGGAAGCACCGAAGCGGCGGAAACCATTGTTTCTCGTAGATTCACCACACCACTAGCAACATTGTCTCGCTGTATGCACATTGCATTCTGTTCTACAGCGATATCTTCAACAGCCATGCGAGACGATTCCAATAGCTGGTTAAAACTAAGGGGAGGATACACTTGAGGCATCATCATAGGAGCTGATACAGCCTGTGGTGTAGGGGTGGAAGGACCGTTTTGCAACAACGGACTTGTTGTTGTTGTTGTATTTGAAATTTTCGAACTGTTTGAAGATGATCTTCTCTTTATGTATGCCAGGGACTCTTCGTCGCCTTTTTTAAAAATGCCTGAAGCGTGCTTGAATTCCCAAACTAGCCTTGACTGCGTGGTTGTGTTATCGTCACTCACTTTGTGGAACCCATACATGTGCAACTGTCTTACAAAGCTTGCGATATTGCCGTGCTTGAAATACTTGGTTAAAGCGGTACAAAAATCCGCGCATGGAAGCACGGCAAATGTGCCGTCCAAGTCCGTTCGCGTCCACCAAATAAGACCAGAAAGCAGTGGATCGTTCAGCATCGCGTATAGCTTGTGCACAAACGCGGTTCTCTTGATACTAGGCTGCCTTCCTATGGTGTCATCAAATCTGGGTGACATATGCCGATGTGTGTGTGTGATTTTTTTTTATTAATATAAAACCGACAATAATGAAATTTATGCACGATAAAAAAATGGAATGCATATGTCCCCTTCCTAAACGGGACGCATGCAGGACGCGGTGCGGCACACCATTTTTCCTACTTTCGCTTCTTCTTCTTCACACTATCTAAAAATAGATTACTTCCCTTTTTCGCCGTGCTTTTGATTTCCTCTTCTGAATCACTGCTGTTATTCTGTACTACAGGTTTCTCCAACTTTGCTCGTTTTGTATTTCTCATCTTATTCTTAAGCGCACCCAAAGCTGCCGAGTCGGGCTTGCTGACCCGTTGCTTATGCAACCCTTTTTGAGATGTGTTCCCACGCACAAAGTCTCCAATTGTGCTTTTTTCTCCTTCACTTAGCGAAAGTCCAGACCCGGTTTTTATCACCGGTAGCTGGAAGAACCGGTCCTGCTTATCACTTGTCTGGGACTCCCCCAGCCATGATGCCAACATACTATTTGTCTCATTGACAGAAACTTGCCATTTTGCTCGTAGCGCCTGCTTTTTATCGATGTCTGCGCGGGCTGTCATTCGGTGTGAAAATTCTTTATGCATGGTGTATGCACGTGGACGCATCGTAGCGCATCCCTATGCACGTTCATGCGAACCGCAGCGAGCAAAGCCCGTGCACAATAAGGCGTCCTGGTCAGCCTGGCACTTTTTACCGTTACCGCCGGAGAAAAAGTTTTCAAACAATGTGATCTTATCGGAGAAAAGTCTAAGATGTTTTCCCTCAGCGATATTCATGAGACACCTTCATGGCCTGTCGGACTTTTGAAAAGTCCGCGTTTCATCGGTAAAAAATGCACCTTTATGCAAGGACGTCCTCACTTTGCCTCGATCGTCATACATAGACACACATATTCATCGCGTTACTAACATTAGAGATCTTTTTCTTGAGCCCTTTTATTCTGTAGGTCAAGGTCTATTGTGCTTTAGGTCAGTGCTGACTGAAGTTGAATCATCATGTCTCATGACCTCATGTATCATGGTGCCATATCACAAGTACTCTGGCAATTGCAGGCCTGACGTGAACGGGTATATGCAACAAACAACCCTTCAACACCTGTGGACTTGATCTCGTACCCTTCTGACACCGGGCCGAGTCAAGCTCAGTGACTCGGTTCTCCCGCTCAAAGAGCCTTGATCATAAAAAGACAGATTGATTTTGGCAGCACGGCAACTTGTTAGGTATAAAACGGGATTTCCCGCTGTTGAGAACTAGTGAGGCTATATAGATGATCATAAAGAGGTTACTCATATTACATTCTTATACAAATAATTGTTAGAACTCATGTTCTATATAAAGCTCACGTGACATTAAGTGCATGAAGATGCATATCGTTCATGCACGCTAGACTATATAAATAGCTTTTATATCTCTCATTACTTTGAGTGAGTCCGAATATATCTTAGTGCCCATAGTACCCGTTTTATCAATAATGACACCCCCTCCAACAATAATACAAACCTTGTAAGGGACTCGACAAATAAGACAAGTATACTGATATTAGCTTAAGCTACTATATTACATTTAGAAACTAATTTGAATGAATAACTATTCCTAGAGTGTACTGAAAGAGTCTGACAGTTCTCTCAAGCATCATCTCAATGCTGGAGGGTGTGGTCGAAAAACTATCCTCGTCTGATGATCTTGAGAGACTGTCAAGATAACTTTAAGCTTGAGATCAAGCTGTGATAACTAGTCATAAGTGTGACTGGGTAGAATGTCGACTGCGTTCGCACAGAAGGAGAAAACTGGGGTCATACTTGGAGCAACAATGATTTTCTCTTAGGATGGCCATGCGATGATGTATGTATCTAAAGGTGGGGTGATGAGCCCCGATAAAACTAGGACCTGACATGGGTCAAACGGCCTGAAATGTATTGCCCATTTTAGCCTCTTTCGTCAAAACAGAAGTCCAAGGCAAAGCCTGATGTCGCAATAATGAATATTTATTCATGCCTTCCATGCCCGATTACACTATAAATACAGCTTGTAATCTAGAAAATGGAGGAGACAATTTATATCTACATATGCATTAGATATCCTTACACCAGATTTAGCGTTTAGGGCCCAAACATTGTAGAAGTGTTGAAAAGGGAGAAATATCGCCACTTCTTCCGAGAAATCCCCTCTTTTGTGCCGAAAGAGGGTAGCACTAAATTATGCAGTGCTTTTTGACCTCAAGTTGAGACTTTATTCAATGATGAACATCAAAGAGCAGCTCCTCTCTGTGCTTTTCTTTTTCCTTTATAATAACTCTTCCAGCCATCTCATTTATTACGATTTGAACTGCATGAACTGACTTGGGACTATTAAACTCTGCATAAACTCCTTAAAGTTACATATCATTGATTGATATGGTTGCATTCTTTATATACCGTGCTTCAAGTCCATATAAGACAACTTTCCCCTTTACATATTCTTTGTCTAGCTTATATAGTGTGTCAATGCACTGATTTTTTCTTCTCTATTAAACTAGACTGTCCAGCTCTTGTTGCTGCTGATTACCGCGCCACCTTGCTTAACAGTGGTGATAGTAAACTACTTTAAGCACAATTGCTCACTATGGAGAAAAATACAATGAACCACCTAGAAGACGAATTATAACTATACCAAAAAAAATCAAAAAAAAATCAAAAACAATCTCTACAATCTAATAATCATCTACCATTCCCTCTATGAAAAGACTAACGCAGATAATCACGGCCCCACAATTTCTAGCCTCACAGATTAAAAACCCTTTCGAGCCAAACCACTCGATCGTAAAACACTCTTTCCCTTACACTATTACTGTATACTCCTCAGGTAAACCTTTGTCGCAATTAGTGACGTCATAACATTTTGAGTGCAAAACCGCACAAGAGGACCCTTACACCATCGGAGAGATGCACTCCATAAAAAACCAACAACTGTCAAAGATGTTGAACCAAAAAATCGCCCGAGGGATCGCACGTGCTGGACAGACTTTCCAGAAGAGATCACTTTCGATCCACGAGTACCGTTCTGCTGCTCTTTTGAATTCGTATGGAATCAAGACCGCCCAGGGGGACGCGGCCACTACCGCTGAGGGCGCATACGAAATTGCGAAAAAGCTCAACACCGAGGACCTCGTCATCAAGGCCCAGGCTCTTACCGGCGGACGTGGAAAGGGCCATTTCGACAATGGGCTCCAGGGTGGAGTGAAACTGGTTGACTCGCCTGAAAAAGTGAAGGAACTGGCTGACAAAATGCTGCACCACAAGATCATTACAAAGCAAACCGGTGCGGCCGGTAAAGAGGTTACCGCTGTTTACGTTGTAGAGAGAAATTTCGTTAGAACCGAGGCGTACCTGGCCATTTTAATGGACCGTGCTAACCAGAAACCAATGATTGTAGTTTCGTCTCAGGGCGGTATGGACATTGAAGGAGTGGCTGCTTCGAATCCTGACGCCATCAAGAGTTACTCTATTGACTTGGAAACAGGAGTCACTCCCGACTTGGCCAAGGAAATTGCATCTCAGCTTGGGTTCTCGAAAAAGGCTCTTGACGAAGCTGCCTCCACAATCGTCAACCTCTACAAAGTGTTCAACGAGAGGGACTCGACCCAGATTGAGATCAACCCAATCAGCGAAACCGTAGACCACCAGGTGCTGTGTATGGATGCAAAGTTCGCCTTTGACGATAACGCCTCGTTCAGACAGGAGGAGGTTTTCTCATGGAGAGACCTCACTCAGGAGGACCCAGATGAAGTGGCTGCGGCCAAGTCCGGTCTCAATTTCATCAAGCTGGACGGAAATATCGGGTGTCTTGTTAATGGAGCCGGTTTGGCCATGGCCACTATGGACATTATCAAGCTCTACGGTGGCGCTCCTGCCAATTTCCTCGACTGCGGTGGTGGAGCTACCCCGGAAACCATCGAACAGGCTTTCAAGCTTATTTTGAGTGAAAAGAATGTTAGCGGTATCTTTGTCAATATCTTTGGTGGTATCGTAAGATGTGATTTTGTAGCTCAGGGTTTGATTGCAGCTACAAAGAGCTTGAAACTCGATATCCCCGTTGTAGCAAGATTGCAAGGAACCAACTTGGCCCAGGCTCAGGATCTTATTAAGAACTCGGGTCTCAAGATTTTCGCCTTTGAGGACTTGGACCCTGCAGCAGAGAAGATTGTGCAGTTTAGCGATATCGTGCAAAAGGCCAGAGCCATCGATGTGGATGTGTCGTTTGAGTTGAAGAAGTAGAGGTGTGAAAATATAATATTCTGATTAATTAGATCATCTCTGAAGCGAAGCTGAAGAGATGGTCATTTGTAGTTTCTCATAAACATCAAATTACGATCGAATTTATCTTCGCTTCAGAGATGATCTTGGGGTCATTTGTAGTTGCGACGAAGCGTAAGCTGAGAAGCTATAATTCATTCCGCAAAGCCCATGTAAGGATGCAATTGTGACGCGAAATTCACAACGTAGATTCTGTCACGCATCCAAACACCTTGCGCTTTGAATAGAACCATCTCACAACATTTCTCTATCATTCTTTGTAGTCATCCTATGATCTACGCCATATTATCCCATCATGCAATCATTCATACTTTCTCGACTGCTGCGTGGTATACTCGCAAACGATGGCCTACTCGATAATCGTAAGGGTGTGACTACTTTGCGTAATGGTAACCTTTCAACCTTGCGAAACGGAAAGAATCAACTGCCGATACTAAACTTCGTAACTACTCTTGCCTGTCCCTTTTCTTTTTCAGTTCTCTTTTTTCTGAAGGCATCTTATGGTTGATCCACCTCCTTCAAGTACTGCTCCTACAGCTGACCCTTCGGCTTTTGCTGCTAGTTGGCAGAGATGCCATTTCAATCGCGAGACAAAGAGAAGAGTGTGTGAAACATTTATTTTGTTGCTATGAGAAATGCAACTATGTTATGTCAAACAACCACCCTTTCTGTGCAATCTGATGTATTCACGCTTTTGCTAATTTGTTGTGTGATATTAGTTTGACGACAATACGCTCTTCTTCCATGAAAATCTATACAACTGGAGAGCTTTATGAAGAGTTGCTGAAATAACAATGCAATATATCGATGTGTATTCCAAAAATTACGTGAATCGGATCCATGATTCTATCTCAGTGTGCCTGGTAGAATGCGATGAAAGATAGCCAAATGTCACCAGGACGAGAGGGGTCGTCGGTCACCATTTCGGAACAACGGGGTTATTCACACTAAGGTCTTTCATAGCGTGTTGCCAGTGAAAAGACTGTGATTCATTTTCAGTCTGCTTCTCAGAGAAGGTGAGCAGGCAACGTGAGATCCGGTTCCTTTATTTGATTTTTCGTTATGGCCACCTCTTTAACTATGGCTTCCGCTTTATTTTCATGTGTGCGCGCCTTTAACAGGAAGCTTGAACTGTTATGACTAATCATCACCTTGCAGGCTTCATGGTGTACCTGTAGATTGTAGGGTATCATCACTTCAGTGAAGTCTGTGAATTCAATGTCTGCGTTCAATTATTATTCTGACCGGAAGAATGCCGGTCGAGAGGCCATCTTGCGAGAAGCAAATGTTCACTCTACAAGAGCTTCACGCTCTACAGGGAATGAAATATTTGCTACCCAACTGAGGATCACTCTGTAGTCCGTCTCGCTCGTCCTATGCAAAGATACACGCGCCTCACCACATATTGATCTTGAGCTCATCTCTGAAGAGAACTATTCTCCCATTTATTAGTCCATAAACTAACCTTCGACTTCCTAAAAAACCAAACAGCATCAACGTGTTCTTACCCAAGCTCGCTTAACACAGTCATCCTGATGCGGTTATCTCTGAAGCGAAGCGGAAGAGATAATTTCAAGGTCAATTTGTGGTGAGTAACTGAGATGGCTTCTTATTAAAGGCACAGAGGGCACAAGGAAAACAAGAGCTTTAGAGGGCACAAAAGCTATAAAGGGAGGCATAAAGGGCATAAAGAGCATGAAAAGCATAAGGGCACAAGGCCCAAAGGCACAAAGGCACAAAGGCACAGAGGCACAAAGGCACAAAGGCACAGAAAGATCTCATCTCAACTCACAACTCGCTTCGCTCATCGTTCGTTGCAAATTAATCATTGCACGACCATCGCCACCATGTTCCTTACAAGATCTGAATACGATAGAGGAGTATCCACCTTCTCTCCCGAGGGACGTCTTTTTCAAGTCGAGTACTCTTTGGAAGCTATCAAAGTGAGTCAAACACCAACCCAAATTCTAACCTTCAGCTAGGATCCACCGCCATTGGCATCACCACATCGGAGGGCGTTATACTTGGAGTAGAAAAAAGAGTGACATCATCGCTTCTTGAGTCCTCGTCAATTGACAAAATCGTCGAAGTGGACCACCACGTTGGATGCGCAATGTCTGGGTTAACGGCAGATGCGCGTTCC
>JAJLWQ010000017.1:68036-78549 GCA_030570875.1 Citeromyces matritensis
GTTGCTGAAATAACAATGCAATATATCGATGTGTATTCCAAAAATTACGTGAGTCGGATCCATGATTCTATTTCAGTGTGCCTGGTAGAATGCGATGAAAGATAGCCAAATGTCACCAGGACGAGAGGGGTTGTCGGTCACCATTTCGGAACAACGGGGTTATTCACACTAAGGTCTTTCATAGCGTGTTGCCAGTGAAAAGACTGTGATTCTTTTTCAGTCTGCTTCTCAGAGAAGGTGAGCAGGCAACGTGAGATCCGGTTCCTTTGTTTGATTTTTCGTTATGGTCACCTCTTTCACTATGGCTTCCGCTTTATTTTCATGTGTGCGCGCCTTTAACAGGAAGCTTCAACTGTTATGACTAATCATCACCTTGCAGGCTTCATGGTGTACCTGTAGATTGTAGGGTATCATCACTTCAGTGAAGTCTGTGAATTCGATGTCTGGGTTCAATTATTATTCTCACCGGAAGAATGCCAGTCGAGAGGCCATCTTGCGAGAAGCAAATGTTCACTCTACAAGAGCTTCACGCTCTACAGGGAATGAAATATTTGCTACCCAACTGAGGATCGCTCTGTAGTCCGTCTCGCTCGTCCTATGCAAAGATACACTCACCTCACCACATATTGATCTTGAACTATTCTCCCATCTATTAGTCCATAAACTAACCTTCAACTTCCTAAAAAACCAAACAGCATCAACGTGCTCTTACCCAAGCTCGCTTAACACAGTCATCCTGATGCGGTTATCTCTGAAGCGAAGCGGAAGAGATGACTTTATGAATATGGCTGACACAGTCATGTCAGGTTGCGACGAAGGGGATCGACAGTACTCGTCACTCTGTATGTACTTGGCTAGCTATTGCGTGAGGCAAGAAACTATCTAAATTTATGGCGTTTGAGCAGCTTCAGCATTCCTTCAGAGAGTGTAACTTGGGCATTGAGCCATTCTTTATGAACCCGGATAAAAGTTGTGATGACCTTCCAACCCTTTTTTCGCACCAAACGAGAATATGCGTTTCCAGGGATATCTATATCTACCGTTTGACCAAAGACAAAGGGCCAAGCGTGCAATGGAGAGAGCCTTTTATAATCGCGCTTACTGTCAAGTGGTGAGAATCGATTTAAACAAGGGAAAAGGTTGTGATTATCCTTGAAGCGAAGCGGAAGAGATAATTTCAAGGTCAATTTGTGGTGAGTAACTGAGATGGCTTCTTAATAAAGGCACAGAGGGCACAAGGAAAACAAGAGCTTTAGAGGGCACAAAAGCTATAAAGGGAGGCATAAAGAGCATAAAGAGCATGAAAAGCATAAGGGCACAAGGCCCAAAGGCACAAAGGCACAGAGAGATCTCATCTCAACTCACAACTCGCTTCGCTCATCGTTCGTTGCAAATTAATCATTGCACGACCATCGCCACCATGTTCCTTACAAGATCTGAATACGATAGAGGAGTATCCACCTTCTCTCCCGAGGGACGTCTTTTCCAAGTCGAGTACTCTTTGGAAGCTATCAAAGTGAGTCAAACACCAACCCAAATTCTAACCTTCAGCTAGGATCCACCGCCATTGGCATCACCACATCGGAGGGTGTTATACTTGGAGTAGAAAAAAGAGTGACATCATCGCTTCTTGAGTCCTCGTCAATTGACAAAATCGTCGAAGTGGACCACCACGTTGGATGCGCAATGTCTGGGTTAACGGCAGATGCGCGTTCCATGATTGACCACGCTAGAGTGGCCTCCCTCACACACAATTTGTACTACGACGAGGATATGGGCATAGAGTCGCTTACGCAGTCTGTGTGCGATCTTGCGCTTCGATTCGGCGAAGGCGCCGGCGGAGAAGAGAGACTCATGTCTCGTCCCTTTGGCGTAGCACTGCTAATTGGCGGATACGATGCGGAAAAGGGGTTCCAGCTCTACCACGCAGAACCTTCTGGAACGTTCTATAGATACGACGCCAAGGCGATTGGATCAGGATCCGAAGGAGCCCAGGCAGAACTGCTGAACGAGTACCACAAGTCGCTGAGTTTAAAAGACGCTGAGCTTTTGGCTCTGAAAATCTTGAAACAGGTTATGGAGGAAAAATTAGATTCGAATAACGCCCAGTTGGCCGCCATAACAAAAGACGGTTTCCACATATACGACGACGCTAAAACTGCCGCCATTGTCAGCCAGCTTAAGGAAGACGAAACAATGCAGGACTAAGACTCCACATACCGCGCGTACTCGGGCATCTCTTTGATTTTGGAATTCATAAATTTCTCCAATTTGGTGGCGTTCTTGTAGTAGGTTGTAGTTTCGTTATTGTAAGACCGACAGTTGTTGAAGATGAGTCTTGCGTCGTAGACAAAATCCTGCAACGATGGGTACCTGTCGTTTTCCAACTTGGATTCCATCGTTACCAAGTCCATTGGCTCCTTGATCACGTCAAAGTAGTCCGGCACTTCGTCCCTGTTGACCGGTTGCAAAAAGGGCCACGATGACGGGTGGTTTTGTAGTTCTGTGAGTAAGTGCGACATAAACGCATAGTGCGGCCCACGTCGAGGTCTTTGCGCCAATTCGTCCATTTCAGGCGACCACCCAGCTTCTTTTAGTCCCGGTATCATCATTGGGTCGATCGGTTTGTTGGAATTCTTGAAATGGCTCAGCCCAGGACGTACAACATGCGACTGCGATATAGACTTGATCTTTCGCTGTATGGCGGCCTTTTGCAAAAGAAGTATCTTAGCACTGTCCAAGTATCGTATTTTCGGAAGCATCGTGCACTGCATCAGCGTACCGCCCTCGTAGTCCTTTATGTATCCGGTCCACACTTTGCGGTCCAGGTCGATCTCCTTGGTGAACCCTTGCTTCTTGAAATACCCAATGGCGTAGTTGTCGGCGTACGTGAGGAAATGCTTTATGTCAGAAGTGGCCCGCACGTAGTCTTTAAGGTGGTTCATCAAATGCGCTCCGTATCCCCTCACTTGTTCTGTTGACGAAATGGCACAGAATACAATCTCGGCAAATTCTCGGTTGTTGAAAGGCCGGTACGTGATGCCTCCAACAACGGTAAGCGGCTTCCTCACCACCGCCATGGACAGGTGTGATCGGTCGTATACAAGTCGCGAGATGTACTCCCGGGGCATCTTGGGGAGTTGTTTCTGGAAAATGTTCTTTAACCCTGTTAACACCATCATACTCTCTCGCGTCCCGTCATTGTTCACTACGCGAAATTCAATCTTGCCCTCTTTTTCCTCGATAACCGAGGGTCTCTCCTTGAATGTGTACTCTTCTCCGTCGAATGTAAAGGTTGTTGTGATGGGTTCGTCTGGTTTTATAGGTGTGTCGTCTTCGGTTTGGGGGAGCTCATCTTCGGTCATCGTGGTGTGGGGATGCCACGAACAACGAACAACGAACAACGAGCGAAGCGAGTTGTGAGTTATAAGTGCCTTGTATTCCCAACGAGCTAATCGAATTGTGAGATGCTTTCTCAGTCCAACAAATCCCTCGTAAATTATTTGTTTAATAATTAGGTGGAGGTTTACGTTCAATCAAATGAATGATAACTCAAAAATGGCAGTGACTGGTATCTGAATGCGCCGAATGTATTTTTTTAGTACATCCGTAACATATAGCGTTAACGTCAGCGATTAACGACAAAGAGAAGGCTTCTTACGCACGATGGTTACTCAAGGAGCAACTCTGTGTAGGACTTGGTCGTGCTGACTCATACCCACTAAACTTTCATCCGCCCTGCTTCAGATTTGGGAGTATGGACATCGTATTGAAGGAAAAGCACAATAAAAATCTAATGCGTAGAGGTTATACCCTGACGTACATTATCGAGTAGGCTATCGTTCGCGAGTACATCATGAAGCAGTCGAGAAGGTATAAATGGTTAAACGGAATGGCATGGGGCAGATCATAGGATGACTACAAAGAATGAAGTAACAAAGGGAAATGCTGTGAGATTGGGTGGAAACTATTCAAGCGCGACCCAATCTGCGTGACAAATCTTGAGCACAAACACATCCTTACCTATGCATTTTTGCAGCGCAGAAAAAAAGCACATGTAAGGATGCATTACGAGAAAACCACAAGGTGATTGATTTTGTTAGACTCTATAGAATGCAATAGAGACTGTCCACCGATCAATGCACACTTTGATTTTGGTCATCTTTAGCGTGGTGTTCATTGAAGACCTCATCAAAAGGGTGTCAATGATTAACGTCTTTTTATCTCGAGAAGAATACTCTGGTCCACGTAATAACGAATGAAGGTTTACAGACCATGGTGCATTACCAAATTTCTCCAGAGATCACCCTGAAGATACAGTTGTGTCTAAAGGAGTTGAACACATGTCAGTTGGTGCATATAAACGCATCTGGTCTCCTCAACCTCACTGTTCGCTTATTCAAATTGGATCGTAAAATATCGGATCGCAATCTTCTGCCGCCCCTCAAGGCCTGAATCATTGTGAAGTCTACTGAAGAGAGCCTGATCACAAATAAGCCTTCAGATCATCTCTTACGCTTCGCTTCAGAGATGACTTGCTCATCGGTCACCACACGACCTTATGCGGTCGGACGAGTTGGCACTAGACGTGCACATTGAGCAGGCCAAGGGGATTGTAGTTGCGGATGTGGAATCCCAATGCCATCCAATGGTCATCTGCTCCATGTTCCCCGACTCCATATCCCGTTCCACCGCTCGGATCAAGAATACCGTCAGGCCCGAGTGGGGCGCTAAGCTGACGTTTCCCCTTCGTGGAGAGCAGTCACAAATCTTGGATATCGTTTTGTATGACGAGCACCGCAAAAGAAGAGACTACATGGGAGAAATCAGATTTTGTCTAAGCGATGTAGTGGGGTCGCTTGCGAAGGATAAGAAGGGCGACCGGTTCCGGAGCGATGCTGCTTGGTATCAACTTCATTCGTCTCGGTCGGAAAAGCGGTTTGTTTCTGGGTCCGTCAGTTTATGGTTTGAATTGCGTCTGAGAAACAAGAAAGTTGCCAAAAGGCTTGAAAAAAATCATTTGGAAGAGACAAAATCCGAGATTATCGAAGCGTATAAAGACAAAAGTCGTCAGTTGACTCCAGAGATTGAAAATGACGTGCGTCCGGCCCTCACTATGAAGAGAGAGCACTTTTTGAGTGCTGTGGAAGGAGGTGATCCGTATTTGGCTACTCTCGACGAACAGGGATTCTATCCCGATTGGAGGGTTTTCCTGAATGAAAGCGATGGACAGGGAGAGGAAGAAGAACTGACCTCAACCGATAAGGTGGAAGATGTCTCTGAAAAAACTTCCGAAAGTGAGAGCGACTCTGAAAAAGAATCGGTCTACTACTCCTCTGAGGACCGTAAAGACCACCTTCCCAGACTTGGCCGACTCAGAATAAAAAGCGGTAGAAGAACAGAGAGGAAAACAGGTGGGAAAACGCACTACGAACTCAGCATGCAACGTCAAGTTCTCGGTATTCTCTTCATTGACATCGTGTCAGCTGAAGGGCTTCCCCCTTTCAAATCCGCTACAAGGACCGGGTTCGACATGGACCCGTTTGTACTTGTTTCGTTTGGCAGACGGGTGTATCGTACATCGTGGCGAAAGCACACTTTAAAACCGGTTTTCAACGAACGGCTCGCATTTGAAGTTCTGCCGGAAGAGGAAAAGTATACCGTGGCATTCAGCATTCTCGACAAGGACCACTTCTCCTTTCACGATAAAGTGGCTTCCAGCAGTGTTCCCATTCGCAGCTTGATGAACACCTCTGGTGAAACACAAGTTGATCTCGTCTGCAGCACTAAAAAAATACCTAGAAAGCACCAGGAGAAAACGTATGAACCGGTCTTGAACATTAGAGTGCGATTCGATCCGTACGAAACCGTCAAAAGAGAGTTCTGGGAACACCTCTTGCAGGCTTTTGACAACGACAACAACCAGAAATTTGACGTTGTCGAGCTATCGCTATTTTTCCACTCTTTAGGATCCTCAAGCGACGTAGTGGAGCACATCTTTGAGTACTACAAAAAGTCTCCCTGGGTCGGGGATATGCTCACTGCAAGCCAGGTGATTGATTTTCTCCAGACCACCACTTTAAAAGAAAAGATTTTGCGGTTTGACAAGTGTCCGTTTTGTCACAAGTCTCGTCTCTCGAAGAAACAGGATCTCGATATTCTGGTGCATGTTTCTATTTGTGCGAGTAAAGACTGGAGTCCCATAAAAAAGACCCTCAAACCGTCGTACGCGTCTCAAAGCTTTGCCTCCAAAAGGTGGTACTCCAAGCTGCTCATCAAACTGGCGTACGGCAAGTACGCTTTGGGAAAGGATTCAGCCAATATACTTGTTCAAGACCGCGATACAGGACTCATCATTGAGGAGAAGATGAGTTCGTACGTGAGACTAGGAATAAGGCTTCTCTATCGGTCGTTCGATAAGGCCGACTCGCGTAAAGTGAAGAGGCTATTGCGCAGACTGAGCTACAAACAGGGAAAGAAGTTTGACTCCCCCCACTCAAAGTCCCAGATTCCCTCTTTTATCAAATTTCACAATCTCGACCTTTCAGAGTGTCTCAAACCCAACTTGGAAGAATACACGTCGTTCAACGATTTTTTCTACAGACCACTCAAACCGAATGCTCGTCCAGTTGAGTGTTCACAGGACGATCGCATAATGACTTCTCCAGCAGACTCCAGATGCACCGCTTTCGACACGCTTGAATCTGCCACCGAGATATGGATAAAAGGCCGCAATTTCACTTTGCGTAAAATGCTTGGGCCGGACTTTGACAACTACAACGAGAAATCGGCCGTAGGCGTCTTTCGTTTGGCCCCTCAAGATTATCACCGGTTCCACTCTCCTGTAACCGGCAGTGTGGGCAAACCGGTCTACATCAGCGGAGAGTATTTCACCGTTAACCCAATGGCTGTGCGGTCTGAACTTGATATCTTTGGCGAAAATGTGCGGTGCATTATTCCCATCACGTCTAAAAGCTTAGGACGCGTACTCGTTGTGGCGGTAGGAGCTATGATGGTGGGGTCTATATTACTCACCTGTCGTGAGGGTGACACCGTTCAAAAGGGCCAGGAGCTCGGTTACTTTAAATTCGGGGGATCAACTATTGTAGTGGTGTTACCTTCTGCTGTAGGGTTTCTGTTTGATTCCGATCTTGTCAAGAACTCTGGCGATGCAGTGGAGACACTTGTTAAAGTGGGGCAGTCGGTGGGTCACCATTCCTCTGTGCCACAGCATCTGCGGACGATGCATGACTTTGACAAAGAGTCACCTGATCAGCAGGAGAAGATTATCAATACCATTACAGGTGCAGGATCCAGCTGGGACGAGCAGAATCTGGAACTGGATGCGCTTGACGACCTTGACGATGAGATTAGTGGTGATGAGGCTGATGGAGTTGATGGATTCCAATGAGGCAATATAGTGTTGAGTAATGGAGTTTCAATGAAGCAGGAGAGAGCCTGTTCACTGTTGCCATCGCTGAAGACGATAATTAGACTGCGAGAAGGATATAATTTGAATGCACAGGTGCATGATTTGTTCAAGAGCTGTAGAGAGTCTCATCGAACCAAGTGACGAAAACACACGTCGAACCTTGCAGCATGTTTGGTGTGACACCTAAATGCACACTTTAGTAGAGAGAATTTCTTAAATGCACAGGTGCATGATTTGTTCAAGAGCTGTAGAGAGTCTCATCGAACCAAGTGACGAAAACACACGTCGAACCTTGCAGCATGTTTGGTGTGACACCTAAATGCACACTTTAGTAGAGAGAATTTCCGATATTGAAAGTTTCACATATGTGATTGAACAGTTGAAACACAGATCTATAGAATAATACTCATTGCCGACCATCCAAGTATCTTGGTGGCTCACAACACCGTCATTTGCGTCCCCACGACCTTTTTTTTTTGTCTTTGAAGCAACTTTTAGTAGACAAACTTTCTCCGCACACATATCCCATATAGGTTGCTGTAATCAGCAAATCCGCGTCTAAAACTTTTGTCAAATTGGATACGTAAATTGCTTTTGACTTCAGAGAAGCCAACTGCAAGCTCCCCCAAGCTCGCCAAGGTCGTGTTCCACTCAAGACGCCTATTATGGCTTCGAACCACTTTTTAGTAAAGGAAATATTCGAAATTGATGATTTGAAATCATTAGCTGAGTATTTCAGATGCAGATACATAGAATAATACACTTTGCCAACCTTCCAAGTGCCTTGGTGGTCCAAAATACTTGCATTTGCTTGCTCACGACCTCTTTTTTCTGATTTTGGATCAACTTTTAGTAGAGAAAATTTCTCCGCGCGCATATTTCATATAGGTTGCTGTAATCACCAAATCAGGATGTGAAATCTTCGTCAAATCGGATGCGTAAATTCATTTTACTTCAGCGAAGCTAACAAGCTGGCCACGGCTTTAAGCCTGGTTGACACACGACCTCCTTGGTGCCTGCGTGAAGACTTTAGTACAGAGAAATTCTGAATTTGAAGATTCAAAAAAGGGTATGGAACAGTTGTCAGAAGATGGTTTCATCGTTTATGGCAACGCGATGGCAGACATTGGTGATTTCAGATTTCATCGATGTGTCACCTTTCCTTGCCCTTTGAGAACTGCGGAAACGATCATCTTTCTGATTTCCCTCTTTCTAATCAAATATCGAGAGAGATCACTGCGCATATGAGCCAATTGTAAAGATTGTCAAAATTCAGACAATTGATGTATATTCAAATTCTATTCTCAAGTGCATATTTCACGATACTTGAATAATTCTGCGCTGCAATCTATGACGGTTCAGCCTCTATTGAGATCGGATTTCACGCATTGGTAACAATGAGATTTTGGCAGCTGCTGAACTTGGCAGATAAAAAAGGCATGAGCTTTATGAGTCCGGATCATATCGATAATCATACTGGGACTGAATTGACTCAATATCAAGTATCTCGTCTCAGTGGACCCACGGAACATCTTAGTATGAGATGCCTATTGAGACTTTATACACCCACAATTGCCTGATTGCACAAAATAGACAGTCTGAGCTAACTCTCCACTGGTCCAATTCTGGCTCATTGTAAAGCCCTTTATATCATATATCGATGCACAGGATACAGCGCATTCTTTGTTTGGATTGCCTTTTTTTTCTCGAAGTAGTTCAAGAGGCTCTCGTAATGCAACAGCCTCCCTTTGGTCAAACCTCGAAAAAAGCGGTTCCAGAAAATTCATGTTTTTCTAATTTAGGGGCTGTCAAAAGCAGGGCGGTTCTCTCAAATGGGGTTGCCGGAATGATTTGACGCTGCTTTCTGTGCACCAGCCACAGATTTCACTAAATATCCCTTGATAATTGGGAAACAAACAAAAAGCATTTTTTCATAACTATGATCTGATTTATTCTAGCAAGGATACACTCTGCATCGACTACAGCCCACTAGTCTAGTTTGATCTTTCGGAAATTTCATCAAAATGGTGTTGAGATTCTGGTCAGCGGATTCTGCAACATAAGTGTGGTGCAGGTGTGTGAGTTTCTCTAAATCGCTTTTATGGACCTTTGATGGAACAAATCGTCAAGGTTCAACTTAACAGAGAGATGAAAAATGAAAGCAACTCCCCTCAATTATACTCACCCACTTCAGAGAAAATAAAAAAGTCTCAAAACAAATCATCCACCATTCAAAATGTTTATACAACAAAATCACAAGTTATACTTGGAAAGCTTTACATCTACGCCATTCACAGCTGGAGTGTTGGTAAACCATCTGACTTTGACCTGTAAACCATTGACAATTTCGCAAGGCAAATTGGAAGTCTCCTTTCCGAAAATCTGCTGCAGAACAGGAGCCTTACCCTCTCCCTCTGCCACAAAGCATATCTCCTTGGCAGCTTCCAGAACTGGCAAGGTGAAGGTAATTCTTCTTGGAGGAGGTTTAGGAGAGTCGGAAATGGCTGCGATTCTGCATCCTCTCTCCTTTAGCAAAGAGTGATTCGGGAAGAGAGAACAAGTGTGGCCATCCGGACCACATCCCAAGAGAATGAGATCCAACGAGCCTGGAAGCTTCTTTTCGTACTCGTGAGCAAGCTGGCTGTCTTTGGATCCGTCCTCGGTTAGAAATACCTCGTCAATGGGGATGACGTGTGGTTCTGGACGATGTTGTTCCAGCAATGGCTGCAGCACCATTTTATTGAACAAACCGTAGTTTGAGTCTTCGTGATCCAATGGAACCAATCTCTCGTCGGAAAAGTAAACTTGCCACTGTTCCCATTTGACCTTTTCGAGGTTTTCTTTGTTCTCAATCAGACCTTTGTTCAGGACTTTACCTAGAGACCCTCCAGAAACAGCGATGGTGAACTTGGAGTTGCGGGAAAGAGCAGCATTCTGGCTAGCGATAATGAGCTGAGCCACTTTGTCAGCAACGTCTGCTGAATCGTCGTACGAGTAAACAACTGTGGGTGCCATTGGTTTTCGGGGGATTTGCTCGCACTTATATATGCATGGGTTCATGCACGACCTGCATAGAAAAGT
>JAJLWQ010000018.1:0-25435 GCA_030570875.1 Citeromyces matritensis
TATATATATATATATATACCTAAAAAAATGTTTCAACTAACAGTCATATCAGACCTTATCAGGATCCCTCCCAACTTGTTCCACTTGCCGATACGAGCTGCTGCAATCAGTGAGCTGCACAAAAAATACGCAAACAAAGTTGTGCCCAAGCTGGGACTTATAATATGCATCTGGGACATGCAAGAGATACAGGACGGTCTTCTTAAACCAGGGGACGGAGCATCTTACGTTAATGCTCGCTTTAGATGCATTGTGTGGAAGCCGTTTATTGGTGAGATACTTCAAGGATGGATAGAGTCATGCACGGCGGAAGGGATCAAGGTGAAGATGGAATTTTTCAACGACATTTTCATACCGAAGAACTATATTTTCGAAAACTCGTCATTTTCTGCTGAAGATAACGCGTGGATCTGGTCTCCGGATGAGGAGACACAGTTGTATTTAGATGTAAACGAGAAGATCAACTTTAGGGTGGAAGAGGAGGTGTTCACCAATGTCAAGCCTAAAGGACCAGCAAATGCTACAGATGAAGAGGATGAAACGCGTAATGATGGACCACCTCCGTACGCGATTGTAGCCAGTTGTCAGACAGACGGAATGGGATGCGTCAGTTGGTGGGAATAGTCTTAGGGGAAAATTTCAAGAATTCACCTGCATAAAGCTTATGCACACTTCTGCGCGACTCTGCATAATAATACACATACAGCTGAGAAAAGAAAACATATTGAAATACCATAGTAGATTTCGATTGTATTCATTGGTGCGAACATCCCTAACGCGCTATAATGGTTGGATGCAGGTTTGTGAGTGTCCGGGATTCCCACAAGATGGCATTATTGTACACGCTCTCCTCCTTTGGGATGCTCAGATTTTGTCCGCATTTTCTTGAACCGTCCAGGGAGTTTCATGACTGTTGAAGGCAGAAGCTACGGTAGTTTTGAAGCTCGTGCTCTCATTTCAATTTTCTCGGGATTAGGTGTGCATCTTTGGTGTCATTCCTAGATCTTCTAATGGAGGTCAACAAAGCTCTTCTTTTCCAAACCACATAACAGCATCCATTACACAAGAACAAGGTATACCAGTTTATTGAACCCAAATAAAACTTGGAGTGATCTGCTGGTGCCATATCATCTTACTACCTTCTTTTGGACTTCCATTTCAGGATATCAGAAATGTGAGGTTCAAGCAGGCACTTGTCTAGTAGGTGAACTTCCATTGGAGGTATTCGTCTCCAACGAAGTTCCAGCCGGTTGCCTCTCTGGTGTGACTCTCTTCGTGTTGAGCTATGTCTGGGTATGTGTGCACAAAGTCGGCACAAAGGCACACAACAGCCTATATAACATATTGGTTTAATGAGGGCCAAGGAATAGGCATGTTAAGATATATGGCACACAACTCACAAATTGGTTCACTACCAATCGGACCTTTCTACTGATGCATCATGTCAAATTTTTTTTCAAGAACATCCTCAAGGCTCTATTAAGCCCTTGAATGACTTAAAAAACTACCCAAGGACACTATGGCCTATAACGCTGTGTGGTACTTATCAGTCTCCGAGAATAGGGCTCGGTCATCTTCATTTTCGACCAAAGGATAGCAAAACCGCTCAATAGTCAATATGGCTGACACGGTGATGTCCGGTTGCGACGAAGGGTATGAACGTGCTCTATAAATGTACGATGAGGTAATCAAAAGTTGATTTACCGCCTCAATAGGGGAAAATACAAAGTGCTGAGATAACAAATGCGGCCTCCACACTAGGCAGGCATACTCTAAAGGTCTCGAGCAGATTTCCCGACCTTCCCTAGGGCGCTTTCAGGTATGTTTGAGTGCTAGACTTGATACACATGACTTTCTCCGCTCTATAATGCGTCGAGATTACCACATAGGTATACTACGTCATGTAGGCATCATTCAGAGCAACCATTTGCTCTTCTTGGCTCTGTTTTATGAAAAGATAGACAGCAATGGACTAGGAGTATATAAAGAGCTAATCCCTTCAATTTAGTTTGAGTTTAATCCATTATTCCGCCCTTGAACAATGGCTGAAAAATTATCCTCCTTCAGCTACGCTTCCTAAGGAATATCCAGGCCAGCTTCACAGATAGTATGCCGTGGAACTAGGATCAGTGATTAAAAGTCAGGTAGAGGATGAATAACTTCAGCAACTTTTAGACTGACTTGACTCTCGATGACGTGACCACAAATTGATCTCAAGAATATCTCCAAGGGCACAAATTAATCTCAAGATCATCTCCTCTTCGCTTCAGAGAACATCCAGAGATAATTCATTAATGTCATGGGCAGAAAAAGGAAAACTATTAGAAGTCATGCTGTATGCTGCAAGCAATGTTCCAGAGATAAAGGTTTGGTTTACAATACAATCACCATGTCTTTGAATAACCCAGGCCTAAAGGTTCATGCGATCATTTCCGCTTCGCTTCAATGATCTCTCCTCTTCAATGATCTCTCCACTTCAATGATCTCTCCTCTTCAATGATCTCCACTTCAATGGTCTCAATTATACTGCATATACCGACTCGTCGAACTAAACTTCATGCCTCCCTTGATCACCTTCTCCACAGCCGCCAAAAAGTCCTTTTCCGTAGCCACTTTTCTGCGGGCTCTAATGGCAAACATCCCTGCCTCAGTGCACACCGATCTCAACTCAGCCCCGGTCGCATTGGGACAAAGCCTACTGATGAGCTCCCAGCGGATCCCGCGTTCGCACGACATGGACTTTGAGTGGATTCTGAAAATGTTGGCACGTCCCTCCATATCCGGAAGGGCAAACTCCACTTTTCTGTCGATTCTTCCCGGTCTCAAAAGAGCAGGGTCCAAAGTGTTTGGTCTATTTGTGGCAAACATCACTTTGATGTTCCCCCGGGGATCGAACCCGTCCAGCTGAGTAATAAGCTCCAGCATCGTTCTCTGCACCTCGTTATCTCCTCCGGCACCGTCGTCAAAACGAGCCCCGCCAATAGCGTCAACTTCGTCGAAAAAAATAATACACGCTTTCTTAGTTCTCGCCATTTCGAAAAGCTCGCGGACCATTCTCGCTCCTTCTCCCACATACTTTTGAACTAGCTCTGAACCAATTACACGGATAAACGTGGCGTCCGTCCTATTCGCCACAGCACGCGCACAAAGCGTTTTACCCGTACCCGGAGCTCCGTACAGCAAAATACCCTTTGGCGGGTCAATTCCCAAAGTAACAAATCTCTCGGGCGAAAGCAATGGCAACTCTACAACTTCCCGAAGCTTTTCAATTTGCTCTTTACAACCCCCAACGTCCGAATACGTCACATCCGGCTTCTCCTCAACCGTCATCATCGTTACAGATGGATCGATCTTTGGCGGAAGGGGAAGCTGTATCTCGTATTTTGTTCTATCTACGCCCACACGCATGCCCTCCTCAATGTCGGTTGGAGATACCCGTTCTCCCAATCCTACTACAAACTTGGCAATTTGCTTGATGTTAATGACGTATTTGGCCTTTTCGTCAGGAGCATCCGATCCGTCTCCGGATTTGATGATTTTTGTGCATCTTGCCACTTGCAATGGCTGCTCCTCAGACATTCTTTGTTTGTCTGCCAAAATGTCCCATAAAGAGGACGGGGCCAACCCCGTGTCTGACTCTTCTACGCCCACTTTCTTTTTTATTCTTCCTTCTATGTCTTTGAGATCCTTCTCAATCTGCCTGAGCTTGGCGGCATAAGGAGCAGCTCCATACGACTTGAGCACCTGGATGTCGCCCTCCGAAAGGGGATTTATCTTGTTTTGCTCGGTCGATTCTCCCTCAGTGGGAGGCGTATACTTTTCCCAGTTCTCCTTTGGTGGCATGTGGGTGGCAAGTGTCGTGTGAGACTCAATTCTTCCCTCCAAGGAGAGTTCGACTCGTGGAGAGGGAATTTTGTGAGAGAGAATTATCTCTGAAGCGAAGCGGAAGAGATGATCTTGAGATCAATTTGCGGCCGCAATAATCGGATTTTTTTTCTGTTCATAAATAGAGTTTAAGCCTCAAAACTTCCAACGGCCTGTCTATTATTAACTCTTCTTGCCTTTCGTCTTTGCCTTATTGCGTGTGTTTCTATACTTCGTGCATTCACTTACGTCATAACTCATTTCCTCTTCAGATGTATCAAAAAGGCCGGAACACTGCAGGTTTCATCATTTCTCCCAATTCACCGATTTTGGTCATTTAAATAAGGGTCTTTTGGATTTGTTTCCTCGATTGAATTGGTCATGGGGGATGATGATATGATGGTCTCCTGAAATCATTCGCATTTTTTGAAACCGGCTCATTCGATGAAGGCAAGTCTCTTTGCGAGAAAAAGTTATCTATGGTGACCATCTGGAGTCGCTCCCATGCCGGATTTTGAGAGTCATCGTGTCCGCTTTCTGGTACCCCCTGTGAGATGGACATGCATGCCGAGGATGGGGTGCTTAGCAGTCATCAGAGGTCGACTCCATGCCGTCGAGGACAGTTTGACTGTAGATAGAGCTCTTTTCATGTAAAATAAAAAATACAACTTTCTACCAACAAACCGCACGAGAACTCCCTGGACCAAACAAGGCAACTAAAAGACCTCAGTTTACGGTCCAAGCCTCTCTTTCTTCTAGACATCATTATACTAGTTGCCGTGATACGTGAGTATCAATGTTACGAACAGTGGCCTTTGTCTCCGTGAGGTCATGGGGTCATCTAAATGAATCCAGAATGGAACACTTTGAAAGCATCATCTTCTTGCAAAGTTAGTCGGATCTCCCGCATTCAAAAGTACTTGAAGGCGTGGTGAGCCACTTCAGGAGAGATGACGACTCAACGTTGAATGAATTCCGCAAGTTTCGATACAGAATTGAAAGATGAAAAGATACGCAGAGTAGTCCGAGTCTCTCGTTGAGCGTGGCTTTTTCGGAATACTTTTTGCGCAGCCTGTCGTAATCGTTCACAATCCTTGGGAATCCGGTAAAACATAAACATGAAAAATGCTCAAGCTCTAAATCACTTTTGACCTTGATTCGGCAGACATTTCCAGGTTGTGTTGTTTCAGTTCATACATGCATTCATTGAATTGTCTAGCTGGAAGGTGAATACTGCAGAGTGTGGAATACAATGATGCCTTGGGTTAGGGCATCATCCAACTCTACAATCTCATTCTCCGTATGAGCATCACAGACCAATGCCATGGGTAAAGAAACATCATGCGATCAATTCCGCTTCGCTTCAATGATCTCAATGTTTATTCAGCTGGCCTGCAAGTCCTGCTCAGTCCATGTCCGGTGAACGAATCCCCCTAAAGCGCTTTTTTAGATGACCATAGTTGATATAGTGTTGTCTGTGACTCCTCACAACCACCTGTTTTGAAAATCTAAAGTGTATGCATTCTCTGCGGCCTCACTTGTAAGTAGGGCTTCGCTCAAAATGAACTCATCGTCTTTATGGGAGGACAATTCTTCAAGCTCCGTATTAACCCGTCCCATCATCTCTTTCAGATCAACCGTAGAAAGATTCAAAGCCTCTTTTATAGACTCTGGAGTTTCAAAACCTCTATTCAAAACTCTCGTAATTGCGATAATCTCCTTATCAAGAAAAGGACCCTCTGAAGAAAAAGAAGGGTGACTAATGCTAGTCACAGGCAATGTCACAAGCTCCATAAACTTTCGCTTGGGGAGACACTTATCGAGAGCCAGAAACCTAGTTTCCGCTATTGGTGACTCCTCTTCACTTTCTTCCTCCTCTGAAAAGTCCAGCTCGATCTCCTCTGTGTTCTGGTCTGACTCCTCACGCTGCCTCTTTTCCCGATGATTCACAGTCGCTTCAAACTTTGTGTGAAGATGAGCACTGAACCAGAAGGAAACTTTTAATTTACGCAAAAGTTCTCCATTTACAGGCGACCCGAGCTTGCCCGATTTGATGTCGTTTTTGAAAAAGGGCTTAAATCTAAGTAACCGGGAAACATCACCATGATTCTCGATGCCTTGAGGCCAATCATGAGACACCGCTATAGCATTATTTGCCTCTTTTAGTAGAGACATTTTGAGGTAGTCTTGAAATCTTACGTGGTAAACAGATCGTATACTGTCTTTATCGTAGGGCAGCTGCTCATTTCTCGGTTTGAGAAAATCAAAAGATTTCCAAATCCCGGAAATGCCACATATTCTCAGCCCTTTGAACCAAACTACACCCGAGTCGCCCATGTAGTATATATTTGGAGCGACAAATCCGCCATATGGCAATTCACGCAGATGATTGGATGCCTCGTGATTTCCGCCGATAAAAACAGTGAAAACGGGAGCTTTCTTTTCACCAGAAAAATAGTCCTGAAAGTCGCCGATTTTTTTGTATTTTTCAGGAACTGCCATACTTTGCAGGTCTTGATCGTTTCGCACGGCTTGAAAGTCTCCACAAATGATAAGCATATCAGGCCGTGGCTGGGAGATGGCGTCACTTTTGCTCAAAAGTTCATGATAGATTGCATCGAGTTCCCCGTGACAACAGCCTTGTACTGCTACTCTTAAGGTTCTGCTCATCGAGGTGTCCGGATGTGCGTTTTCAACATTGAAGCGGAAGAAAGAGTCTTGTCCGGACGCTCTCTTTGATTATCCTCTGCAATACCCATTAATAGACACAGAGAGATAGCCTGATAGACATAAAAGCAAAAAAAATGGCTAATTTCTTTTCTTTTCGAGCTACTGAAAGCAATTTTCGCCAGTTTTCTTCGCTTCAGAGGTGATCTTGAGGCTTATTTGTAGTTATGTGTGCTTCTTTCTTTTAACTGCCTAGACTTTCTCGATTCGTATGATTATCTCTGAAGCGAAACGGGCGAGATAATTTCAGGATAAAATTGCGGCCGTCTCTGTCCTCATAACAGGCAGGTGCTATCTGATTCGATGAGTAATGTAAACTCTTTGTGCCTGAATGTAGCGGTCATATGACCATCATGAGGATGATTCCAGCACTCCTCGGATCGTTGGGTCTTTGATACTATAAACTCAACTGAACTGGACTGTTGGACACCAAGCAATGTCTCGAAAAGGTTCTGTATTTTAATTTAAGACAACGTGGTTTGCACGAGTTACAGAGTATCTCATCGTGCAGGTCTATATAAATCGCTGTGATGCACTTATCTACGCAAATGACATGAGCTGTAGTTGGCAGAGATCAGATTATTCATTCTTCTCGACAATAAGACGTGTATCTAGAAACTTTGTAACATAGTTGCACTTTCATCCTTAATTTCTGATAAAACGGGTACTATGGGCACTAAGATATATTCGGACTCACTCGAAGTATTTTTTTTTTTTTTGAAACATAACTAATGAGAGATATAAAAGCTATTTATATAGTCTACGTGCATGAACGATATGCATCTTCATGCACTTAATGTCACGTGAGCTTTATATAGAACATGAGTTCTAACAATTTCCAAAGTAAAATGCGTCTATCTACATATCTCTGCTCTTCTTGACACGCATTGTTATAGATCCTGATCGCAGGTGTAGTCTTCATATTTGACCATCAAATTCATCAAGTCGCAGTGAATGAACGAGGTAACTAGGAGCTTTCGGAAAGGAGGAAGGAACTCGTAGACTGTGTCAGTTCTCAGGTTTTTCAATTTTGATTTTGATGATCTTTCTTGATTGGCCATCTTCGGAATTTCATCAGGTGAGGGTCTTTGAGTTGACACATCGCAAAGCATAAAGAGTCACGAACCAAGCCTCAGCTTTTCAGTAGTGAAATACTTTGTCAAGAATTCGTTTGCCGGTCTCCAGTGTTCCGAAACATTGAAGTAGGAACTATTCTTTCCCAAATGCCGCAGCTCAGAGCCTATTTTAACCAGTAGAGGCGGTCTCCACATGAGCTTACAAACCTGGTGAGGGGTTTATGTTTAGAATATGCTCTAAAGATCATCAACTAAATAAAAGTTCGCTCGTTTGGTCTTGATTCGGGTCATTGGATATTGTGCTGAGAATTACTTGAAGTTTTTGTGACATTTTCAGTTTAGCTCACTTTTGATCTCTTGATAGCTATCCGCAAATAATCTTCACTTCAGTCTTAGTATTTGGTGTGACTCCTTTCGAATGACCTCTGTTCTGATAACACGGTACATGTGGCATCGCTCCCTTCCCTTCCACGTTCCAATGACTGTCCGTTAATCGCCTTGGAAGCTCATTGCCGTATCGTCATTTCACGTAAGAAGTGAACTATGCAGTCCTAAGTAAAGAGAATTTCTGAAATTGAAGATCCGAAAAGGGGTGTTGAATAGTGGTGTCATCGAGCTACAAAATGACCGACATTGCGGACTCGCCACAAAAGATTTTTGGGTGGAGCATAAGTGATAGATTAAGCTTGATGCAGAATTTATGGAAGACTTTCTAGAATATGGAGAGAGGTCGTTAGCACAAAGCATACTATGTCAGTCTATATGAAGTCCGAGTGTTGGTGAATTTTCCTGAAAAATCCTTTGAAGTGATTTCCTTTGCTGGTTGACATCGCATTCCTCAGTCATGAGAGAAGGCTTTTCACTCCAATAAACATAAAGCACATTTTTGGTTGTAATAGAACAAAAGCAGCAGCTATGAGTTGAGTAGAAGTGACATAGGAGACAGTAGTTGTAAATGGGTGATGAATATAAAGCCTAGATAAAGAGAAGAATAAAAGAGAATAGAAAAAGGGGCAGAGCCTTATATAGGCCTACAAACACGTGGTGTGTCCATGACCACAGCTCTGCGCTATTCACCTTCAGAGGCGGGACTGACGTCAAGTTTGGCGCCCTGCATGGGATGACATCCAGACACCGTAAGCTATTGATGTCCAGAAATAAGATACTACTCACAATCTGACTGACAACTATTCTTCTCAATCAATAGATTTGGTTGCCCTGAAAAATCCCGATGATAAATAGATCTTCAAATCATCTCTTCCGTCTCCGTCTAAGCCTTCTAAGTGGTCTTCACATCATCTCTTCCGCTGCGCTTCAGAGATGATCGCAGATAAACTATCCGTTTCATAATATTATACTCTAAACATATCTAGTACTTGTACACTTGATCTTTGGAGTAGCCCAAGTCAGCAAGATAACCCTGCAGCTCACCTTGGTCCTTGGGAGACACCTTGGTACCGGAGACAGCAGAGTACATACCTGGTGGACCACACACAAAGATTCTGTGGTCCTTGACATCAGGGCCTGGAATAAAGGACTTGAGGTAGTCCTTAGTTATAAAACCAGTGTGGCCCTCCCAAGTGGATCTGTGCTTTTCGACAAAATAGTGAATGTTCACTCTGTCTGGGAACTTGCGAGCAAGAGAGTCCAGCTCATCTTTGATCAAGATGTCGTCGGGAGACTTGTTGGCGTAAACCAGTTTAATCTTGGTCTTGTCCTCTGGGTTCGACACAATTGTGTGCATCAATTGGTAAAGAGGGGTAATACCTGAGCCTCCTCCCAATAGGGTCACGTGTTTCCAGGTGTTTGGCTGGTACTTGAACTTCTGCACAGGGCCCTTAAATGCAAGGGTGTCGCCTTCTTTGAGGCTCTCGATGTGGTTTGTCATTTTGCCCAGTGGGTAAGTTTTGATGGCAAATTCGATCTCGCCCTTTGTTTCAGGGTCAGAAATTGGGGTGTACGGTCTGATAACGTTTGAGCCCTTTTCTGTGACGAACTTGGTCAACAGAAGAGAAGCACATTCCAGACCGGCAACTTGGTCGGCAGATGGCAAAGCGAAAAAGTACTTGTGGGTGTCTGGGGACACTTTGACTTTTCTTTTCAGCTTCAAATCGACCCATTCGTCCGGGTTGGTGAAAGCTTTAGACGGCTCGTTGTGCACCTGTGTCATGGTGGACATGTAGTAAGCGGAACCAATGGCCAATGCTGAGGCAATTGTGGGTACCACAAAACGCGATTTTGATAATCTCGGTATGAAGGACATTCTGTATATCATGTAAAGGGGGCAACAATGCTTACTTATACTTTTTTGAAATTTAGAATTGCGTAATTGGCTAACGCAAAAGCAAGGGTACATTGAGCGGGACACGTCCTTTTTCTGATATATAAATATGCATTATATAGCTGCATCGCAGTTTAAGGGGACATACATGCTTGCGAACAAGACCAAAAAAGAGCTATGCCAGCTGGCGAAAAAACTAATCCCACCGCTGCTGTCCAGCTTCCACAAGGGCCAGGCTGGCAGGGTGGCTGTCATTGGGGGATGCGAAGAGTGAGTGTTTGATTACCTTTTCACTAACCCACAGTTTTACAGGTGCTCCGTTCTTCTCTTCGCACGCTGCAGCATTGACCGGATGCGATATGTCGCACGTCATCTGCGAGAGGACTGCTGGCCAGATCATCAAAACCTACTCTCCCGACTTGATGGTGCATCCGTACTTGACCGACTCTCAAGGTTTGCCGCAAGGGTGTGAGCCGGCCCAGTATATCGACGATAAAATCATGCCGAAAGTGCTGTCGATTCTAAGTAGAATCCACGCGGTTGTTGTAGGTCCTGGATTTGGGAGAGACGAGACAATGTTGCTCACACTTGAGAAGATCATTAAAGAGGTCAAAAGTCGCAACATCCCGCTCATAATGGATGCAGACTCGCTTTATTTGGTTTCTCGGAACCCAGACATCATCAAGGGCTACTCCTCTGCCATTCTGACACCCAACGTGGTTGAGTTCAAACGTCTGGCTGACGCACTGCACATTGAGTACGAAATAGGTCAGAACAACAATAGCGTAGCCAAGGAGATGTGCGAAAAGCTTGGAGGAGTGGTCATTGTGCAAAAGGGCCAAAACGATGTCATTGCTGGGCCCAGCCAGGTGATTGTGGACGACGAGGCTGGAAGTAACAGAAGAGTGGGCGGCCAGGGCGACTCTTTGACTGGAGTGATGGTGACTTTCTTGGCCTGGGGTCAAGTGTACAAGGAGAAGCTGTGGGACGAGGCACAAAAGGCTGAGCTGGACGACGAGTGCATCAAGATGCTTTCTGCCTTTGCCGCTTCTGTGATCACTAGGAGGTCCAGCAAGAGGGCCTTCCAGGAGTACGGCAGGCACATGCAAACGAGCGATTTGCACAAGTTTATTGGTGAGTCGTTTGAGTCTTTGTAGCAATTGAGTTGTGTGTTGTAGGTCATTGAAGCGAAGCGGAAATGATCGCATGACATGACGGAATTCCTTTTACCGATTACATTGAGTGTGGACTGTCGGGGAGTGAGATTATTGAAGGAAATGATGAAATAATAAGCTGTGACCAACTGATCGTAGTGAGTAGGCTTTGACGTGAAGCGGAAGAGACGATCTTGATATTGATTCGTGAAAATGGCTAAGGATGAGGAGAATCAGATATAGTTACATGAAACTCTCCACGTGACGCTTTATATCCCTATTTGGTACGCATCCTGTAACTTCTCCTCTTCTGGATAATGAGTAATAAACCAGCCTGTCCAACAATACTATATTTCACTAAGAAACAGCACGTAAACCGCAAACCCGTCCGTGAGAAGCATAGCAAGGGAGAATGCCAACTTTCATACACAATGTCGATTCGGGCACGTATCACATTGATGAATATGTCCACCATACAAAAGTGACCGACCCACTGCATGTATATGCAGTAGACTGCATATGCATGGTTGTGACTCTGTTACTCACGTATCAGGACACAGCCAATCAAATATCAAATCTTTTACTCATTTGTCACTATTTGAAGAACTTGCACATGGGTTCTATCGGGGTTCATTTAAGGAAATTAAATGCAAGAGAATGACCGAATCATAAGATGAGTCAAATTATCAGTAAAAAAAAACAGAGCGGAGATGAACGAGAAATTAGGATGAGACGGTCAAGTCACAAGAAATTCTCTCCACCACGCTTTCAAATGAAAATTTTGATTCGACTAATTTTGAGTGCTTTGGTGGAGTCCGATAAAGAACAAACGCTATTTTTTTCGTTCTCTCAAGTAATTGAGAGAAGAGAGGGCACAACAATCCGTCGCAGGGTCGACACAATGGCGAAAGTAACACACTCCATGATCTGAGTTGAACAGGGAACAAATAAAAGTAATTTCAGATTTTTAAGATGTATGCCATATACCACCAAGACTAAAGAAGAAAATAAAGACAGTAGGAGAAATCGGCACAATATATCTTCAGATCATCTCTTCCGCTTCGCTTCAGAGATGATATACGTACACACTTATGATCTGAGTTGAACAGGGAACAAATAAAAGTAATTTCAGAATTTCAAGATGTATGCCATATACCACCAAGACTAAAGAAGAAAATAAAGAAACTAAGAGAAATCGGCACAATATATCTTCAGATCATCTCTTCCGCTTCGCTTCAGAGATGATATACGTACACACTACCACGCTCCAGGTGATCTCCGTTCCTGTACTCCCAAATACCTAGCCAGATCGTCAAACATAGCATCATGCTCTGTCTCGGAAAAATCATCTTTAGTAGGCACATGGTCTGCTGCACCTTCGTTCGGATTGGAGATTTTCCCCTCCATGAAAAGAGACAGCCTCTCCTGATCCTGTTTTGTCTGCGGCAGGATATCGTAAAAGTGCAAGAGCTCAATAACTTTTTCTACAGAAATTGCGCTAAACTCTTCGAGGCTTTTTGGAAATTCCGAGGGCAGATCCCCGTCGGTGTTGGGGATAGCAGCCAAACGATCAGTCTTTTCCTTTTTGGTAGCGTTGAACAGCCTGCGAATGGACCGGTCTTCCAGAAACTCCAATTGGCCCTGGAGTTCGCCCACGAGTTGCACGATGTCCTCGTTAGTGGCAAACTCGGTCGTGTCGAGTGCTTGGTCACTTCTGGCCTGGTTCCTGAGGGTCTGGTTAGCAGAAAGCGACGGAATCTTGTCCAACTTTGAGCGAGTATCCTTGACTTGCAAATCCAAGACCTGCTGTCCCGTCTTGGTCAGCAAATTAGCCTGTCTCTGCACCAGATTGGTGAGATCGTTAACCTTCTGTGATAGTTCTTCAACGGTGGCCATGGTATTAATGCAGTACGCGGGGTGGTGTAGGGATGGCATGCATCCTGCAAGGAGCTGCATTGCCCGCAAGCGTTTCTGACGTAATAGCAAAGCAGCGCGCATATATATAAGGGGGGCCTTATTGGTATCGCAGGAAAAATGTCAGACTCCCTATCATTTTCCGCTAAGCAAACTCTTCCTAACGAAAAGATGAGCAAAAAGCCAGCAGACTCGATTTTCACCAGACACAACATCAATTTCGGCGGCGAAGATCAGGACCTCGGTACCGAGGTGGGCCCTGAAGACGATACAGAGGAGTTGTCCGAAGCTATCCACCCTGAGGGTTTGCCCCGTCTAAGCAGTGCGAACCTGAGAGACGTTTCCGGACAGAGAAATAGCAGTGTGGGGTCTATGGGCAGTCTGGGTGCCAGGGCCAGAAGCCGTGGGATGTCGGTGGGAGAGTTTAAAGAGCTCATCCACGACAGCGTGACTAACCCAGACGGCACCAGACGTCTTTCGCAGAGATTTGAGGAGATTTTTAAAGACCTGAGAGAGGGAGAAACTCAGGCCCCAATCTTGGAAAATGATGAAAATTAGAGGGTATTTATATATTTAATGATGATTTATTGGTGTAAAAAATGAGATTTCACAGACAGTCAATAATGTGTCAACTGAGAGATGATATATTTCTTTTTCAACCCAAGAGTTCATTAATCTGCCAGTTACCCGTTTAGAGATGATCTCGTCATTGCTATCCATATTTTTCAGTTCACTTCCTCTTGTGTGACTTTTTTTTAGATGTTTTGATAACATGTTGCATCGCCCTGTTTCCCTCCTCTTTGCGTTTATACTCAGGGAATTACTTCAGAAGCTCATTGCCGTATCGTCATTTCGTTTGTAGATATTGAACTATGTATAAAAAGAGATCGTGAGCATGTTTATGTCCATCTGCATGATGTCCGTGAATCAAGTGATAGTGTTTTTCCTGACTCTGCCTTCGAAGTGCTTGTCGGTATTGCTGGGTGATACTGCATTCTTCAAAATCATGAGAAAGTATCTGCCCTCCATCAAGTGCATAAGGATCCATCTCCCGCCCGTTTATAGGGTTGCACTGGATAAGGTTTACTATGCATCGCAACAAGTTGATGTGTCATGGAATTTTTTCTTAGAGACATCCCTCAAAGATTCTTGCATCACCGAAACAACGATGTAGAACGGTTTGTAAGTATTAACCTACCATAGTGCGTTTCGGTGTGGAACCCATCAATGTGACTCCGTACGCTGTTGCCAAAGATGCATTTGCCGGGTTCTTCCATTCAAGGAAATGATTTCAGACGGCCAGTTGTATAAGAATATGGCAGTCTTTTAAAACTTTTGTTCCATACGGAAGCTTGTTCGAAAATATCTGAGTAACCATAGTACCCGATCTAGTAACTACGGCATTATACCCTATGGAGAGAGCTTGACTTCGAAGATGGGTCGGCTCTTCTAGCACGAGCCTATAAAAGAGGATCGCTCTTTCCCTGTATGCGATTGACAGCATTATGCGAATTACATAAGAGTGAGTACACCCCACAAAAAGGGTCAAATTGGTCTTCCAGTACGTAAATGTTGACCAAATTCTCCCTAGTTCTTGCCGATATTAAATACGGATGCTATTGGCTTTCTCTCGGAAACCGAACGTTATTTTCCAACAATGAGATGAACCATATTTACAGTCACCAAGTATGGTAACTGTTAGAACTCATGTTCTATATAAAGCTCACGTGACATTAAGTGCATGAAGATGCATATCGTTCATGCACGCTAGACTAAGGGTCGTCAGATCCGGATCTAGATCCGGGAAGCCTTTTTCGATCCGGTTCGCAAGCGAACCGGGATCGACTCGGATCGATTCGGATCGATTCGACACATTCGAGAAAGAATATATAATACAGTCTAGTTTAGTAAATTTTTCGAGAAAAGTCAAAAAGCCCTCTTAAATGGCCCTAGTATGTACTTTAAGTCTTCAAATTTTTTTTTTCTTCAGATTCAACGAAGTTTACCCTTTTACCGAGAATAATCGACCTGAAAATAAAGTAAAAGTTCTGGGAATCGAACCCCAGGCCGCATCGGATCGATTCGACGATCCGGCCTGTGGATCGCGATCCAACATATGCTAATCGATCCTATCACAGCGGTCGATCCGGGAAAATAATCGATCCGATCCGACGGATCTGACGACCCTTACGCTAGACTATATAAATAGCTTTTATATCTCTCATTACTTCGAGTGAGTCCGAATATATCTTAGTGCCCATAGTACCCGTTTTATCAGTAACTACCGAGAATGATAGAGGCTCCTCAATAAGGTTGTTCCATGATAGGTAGTTCCTCATCACAAAATCTTTTGCAAATTCACGTCGGTCCATGTCAAAAGCAGTATCAAAAGCACTAATCGTAGCCCTTGTATAATAAAAGACTACCTAACAATTCATGACACTTTCGATCCACCTTATGCATTGATAATCAATTAAACAATCTAAAAGTCCCTTACTGCCTCCTCTTCAATGGAGGCTCTTCTTCAGTGGGACGAACTCGTTTACCCTCCTGCTCTTTTATCAAATTGTACCAGTCATACTTCTTCCGCAAGAACAACTCCATCTTCCAGTTCCTCCACACCAGCTTCCCGTACACGCTCTCCTTCACGACATCCTTCGACCCAACCAGCTTGGAAGCTATTCTGTCCTTGTACACGGTGAGTCCATGTGAAAAGTCCCACAGCTTGTCGATTATGTGTGAGCCGTACGCATTGCACGCAAGGTCCACAACGTTATCCACCAGCAAATTCAAGATCCTCTTACGGGTGACAAGTTTCAGGCGATCGCGACATAAAACACTCTCAACGACATGGCTGAAAACACCGTGCTTGCACATTTGCAGAGTATCGCTATCGTTTTCGAGAAGGGAGTTTACAGTAATTTCCAAAAACCGATCGTGGTAGCTAATCAGTTTTTCCAGAAAAATTGATCTTCGTCTCTCGTCTGCCGTGGGCCAGTCGTCCCTTGTGTTTCCCAGGGTGGAGCTCTTGAGATGCAAAAGGTTCTCCACAAACACATCGTCCTTATTCTGGGGAGCGGTGAAGAATGAGATTAATTTCTCAACAATCTCCGGCTTCAAGTAGTCTCTTCTATTCGCGGAAGCCGTTATGATCGACTGGCCCATTTCGAGGTTGTTCACCAGCAACTCGTTCATAGAGGGAACAAGCGCGTCTAGCATATCGTTAATGTCAGACGGTTTGAGCTTGGTGAGAAGCGTCTGCACCACGAATGCAGCAGACTTTTCACGTTTGGCCAATTTCAAAATACGATCCTTCATATATAACCGGTAGAGTCTTTCAACGAGCTTGACACGTTGGTTTTCAAAAACAGCTTGCAAAAAATGCGACCCTATAGGGTCACTCAGTAAATACTCTACGAAAGATTCTTCCTGAGAGTCCTTTTCGTCACCCTTTTCAAAGACTAGATGCCAACACGGCCTCTCCTTTCCAACGAGCCCTTCTAGTTGAATGCAAAGCTGGATCACCGGAGAAGCAACTTTGTGAATAGCGTACTCTCTCATGGATTTGGTGGTTTCTTTGACCACTATAATCGAGAGAATCTCACTCAACTCCTCCTTAAATGCAGAGGGGATCTGGTACACTTTGCCAAATTCCTTGTTATCGCCGATTTCAATCATCTTGCGAGCTATTTTAGATTTTTTACTTCTCAAGATGGAATTCGACATTGTACTGGACGGCAAGTTCTTACCACTTACAATGAGCATGATCAGCCGCAACACGTGCGACCCGTATGAATGGACAATCATGACTTTAATGCTAGGCTTCAGCTCTCCCAACATGAAAAGGAAAAGATTCTCCATACTAACCATCTCTTCATCTACGTCATCGGCACTTCCCAACATTTCCTTTTCAATTAAAGCCGCACTTCGCACAAGCAGAGTTTCTAGACAGTGTGATGAATACTTGTGAAATGAGAGCTGGAGAAAATGGCCATTAAATGATTTAAAGATATCTTTCAGTTGATGGTCAGTTGAGTCCAGGATAAGCCGCTCAAACAGTTTCGAACAGATCTGATTCGTTACAAGCTTCAGCTCTTTGCCCTTGGCTTCTTCGAGAACACCAAGAATGAAGTTTGTCTTTTCCTCCTCACTCTCAAAGGCATTCACATTTAGTGTGGACTCGGCCTGTTTGAAGTACTCCAATTCATGAGAGTCAACAAGTCCGAAAAAGGTAGTGGGGATCTCCTGAGAGGATTCTGTGGTTTGAGTTTCGGATGTAAGAGTTTCTTCAGCCTCTTTTTGAGCTTTCTGTGCTCTTCTTCCTCTTTCTTTTCCCATAGTCTAATATAAATAAAAGTTTCAAAAAAAAAAAAAAACCTGCATGATTTTTAAAAGTTCCCAAAATGCACCTTTATTTCGGAGAATGACCTGTACAGTGTGCCTTTACAAGAGAGGACATTGGTGATGATCACAGCTCCTCGGTATAAGGTGCTTACAGGAAGATTAGAGATTCATTTAATTTGCCGTTTTGATTGATGTTTTGATTTGAACCTTTCATCAATCGGTGAAAGGATTTGTAGACAGACTCAAATATTCCGGCTTGAAAGTGTTTCCTGAATAAGGAGAAGAGACTTTAATCTCTTGCTGTTGGAAATGAGGGCCACCTTGTTTCTCGCGTACCATATACCGCGAATTATATTCAAGGTTGCGTGTACGGTTTTTATGTTGAAAGAAGAAAAGAAAATAGTTCTTGAGGTCCCTTATTTCAATTGGGCAGGCTGGAATGATACTGTTTATACTTTTCTTTGACCGTAATACCCGCAGTTGAAGGAAAGAGATGTCTCTTTCTAGATCCACCTAACAAAATCGAGCTGATCCATTTATCTTTGTCTCTAATGCTGCCATTGTGGCTTTAAGTCTGACCTGAATATATCGATAGCCGAAACGAATATTCATTACATAAGTGATACAAAAAGGTTTAGCTACAATTGATGCACTAAAATTTTAGGCAGATATAGCAGATATGCTTTTGCTATGGAGTTTGTTTGAGCACACTCGATTATTTGTGAAAAAGAGATCCATTCAGTAAGATGTCTAAAAAAGAGCAATATATGGAGGGTTCTGGCTGTAGCGTTAAGTTATTCAGCTCAAGTTGAAGCTACGAAACACAGTGTTAGAGTCGGCCTCCCAGCACTTTATCATGTTCTTTACATCAGATGTTTTCAGCCTTCTTTTACTCCGTGACAGACTATGATTCTTCGAGCTGAGTCTCTTTATCCGTCCCCTTATTATATCAAGACACTCTTAAATCACTCAATGCTCTTGTAGAATGAATGATGACAATGTAGAATCATGTCTTTATACAGATTTTCCATGATGCGAGACCAATCTGTGTCTTTAATCAGGTTGAGACTTGAAGCTCTTGAGTCTTCTGGCACATTTATTTTAAATACAAAAAGTAGACATTACTTATGTCCCTTGTAGTGTGACAAAAGCACACTCGAGGGTCATATGCAGTGAAGGCACTTACCACCTGGACTGATATTGTAGGCCTCAACCCTTACATCGCCTCTTCCGCTTTGCTTCAGAGATGAAGAAATCACTCACCTCTGTTACCATACTTATAACAAACCGATGCACCCACTTTGTAACCCACCGTGGAGAAAGACTTAAGTCTCACAGTCTCCACGTGATCTCCCAAAACCAGTTTCCCATCGCCGTGATTATCACACCACTCTTTGGGAATCTGAGCCTGTGCATCGGTATAGACTAGAACGTTTACTGTATACATGTGAGCTTCTAATTCGGGTAAAAACGTTACGGAGGCGGTGATCTGTCTTATGATTGCCTGAATATCTTTTTTCGTTTCCAAATTTTGAAAGCCATCACTTCCGGAAACAATCTCAAGACTGAATTGCCATCTCTCTACAATTTCCAAGGTTTCCTTTGACGAAATGGCTACAACTACTTGCGAGACAAGACGGGTCTCTATCCATTCTTTTAATTAGTGAGAAAACTACAATGATACAAACTTTCAAACTGATAAGTCAGTTTACTGATGTACGCTTTGAGCTTCTCGTTGACCGTGACAAGCAGTCCCAGATCGTATTTTTTAACAACGGTAAAGTCTTCGGGAGGGTATATTCCTCTTTGGTACAAGATGCTATTGATTGCATATCTGAGAAATTCAGTCACAGTGTTTGAGGAACCCCTGAGTGCTACTCTTGATCTAACGGGCGGTTCCATTTTTGTTGTGCACTCAAGGATATATATATATACTAACATTTGAGGGAAGCGACACTTTTTTTTCGAAATGAATAGCGACACCCCTTGAATTTACACATTGATCAGCAAACTCAAGATTCTCAATGCTGGTCTCAGAAATTGAGCGCACCCAAAATAGAGCATTTATCATAATTTTAGACATTCAGCCAAATAAGCTTTCTTATCAATGGCTTGTATCAAGTGTACGGTCGATGTGGTTTAGCACTCAAGAATTTGCACCATCGAACCATGAGTTTCTTTGAGGTTCAGGAGTAAAAAATTCAGTGCAATTCAATTTTACTGAGATTGTTACTGTTAATCATGCAGTTTGGTGTGTGGATAAAAATATATATATACAAAACCAAATGGTTAGTATCTCAGTCTTACTCGCTAACATAAGCATGGGATCAAAAGGAGTCACTTGTCCCGCAATGCGGAAGAGGCGAAAAGAAGAAAGGATGTTTTGAAGATTGAAAAGTATAGGCGGCTAAATGACAGTGTGCTGGATTTGAAGGGAGCTCACTCGTTCACACCAAAAGCATTTGATCTCACTACGGAGCTACTGGACTTGAATCCCGAACTCTACACCGTGTGGAATTACAGAAGAGATATTATGGCTAGCGGACATTTGGATATTTCATATCAGAAAGAGCTCAAGTTTGTTTTTGACCAACTCATGAGGTACCCAAAGTGCTACTGGATATGGAACCACCGTGTATGGGTTCTAGAGCAATTGAATCAGCAAAAGTGCTGGGTCTTAGAACTGAAAATTGTAGAAAAACTGCTAAGTGCGGATGCACGAAATTTTCACGGCTGGCAGTACAGGAGGGTTATTATTTCGCAGTTGATCAATTTCTCATCGTCTCTTCAGGACAAACTTGAAATCTATGAAAGGGAGTTTGACTACACAACGCAAAAGATTGAGAGTAATTTTTCAAATTTCTCTGCGTGGCACAACAGATCGCAGCTTGTTGTAAAACTATTCGACATTGATTTGACAAAGAGGGACATTTTCACCTCAAAAAGTGCATTCTTGAACAACGAGCTTTTGTTACTGAAAAATGCAATGTACACCGACCCTGACGACTCTTCTGTGTGGACATACATGAGCTGGCTTTTGACTTCAGACTTTATCAAGCGAGATTTATCAGAGGAGCAGTATCACGAGATTGTCGCTTCTCAAATAAGAGAAATCGAACAGCTGAATGAGCTGGAGTTGATGGATAACGGCAAAGACAACAAGTGGTGCTTGAAAACCATCGCATGGCTGCAGGGATTCATCAACCAACCCAGCAACGAAACACTTAAGAAACTATCACAACTTGACACATTGCGGAAAGGAAGGTATGCCGATCTCATTACATCAGACGAAGTTCTTTGACAAAATCTGCCTTGTCGTATGTGAACCGCATGTTTCCATTCTGCAAAGAGTTGAAATCTCGTTCTTTAAAGAAAAGGTCGTCTTTGTAGTCCTGGTTTTTCTGTTTCTTCAAAGCTGGCTCTGTGGGCGTTTCCTTAAAACACTTGAGCTTGATATCGATCAAGCAGTCAATAAACGCAGAAGAGGCGATTTTCTTTTCGTCTGAAAGGTAGTTCAGAAAGTAGGAAATGCCAATCCTGTGATAGTCCATGTAGTACTGCATGAGATCTCTCACAACGGAATTACAGAAACTTTTCTCTGTTTTAAAGAGTTCGTGTCTGCCTATTTTATCCAAGCTCAAGACATTGGGCCACTCCAAATACCGTGCGATTTCGTTTGCCAGAATCAGACAAGCCGCAGCCACGAAATGCGGCGGGAACTTGAGCACCGCCTCGCTCAAATAGGAATCATTACAAAGCAGCCATGCCACATAGAAAATTTCTTGGTCCAATTCGACAATTTTGCCAAATTTCACTAACAACTCTTCAGTTGTCACTAGTCGAAACTCAAAACACGTGAGCTGTAGCATAAAAGTCTCAATGTTGAGAATCTTTTTGCGTTGCTTTTCCACCTGAGCTTCGTTGTAATTGTGAGACAGAATTTCATTGCCAGCAGCCTGGATCTCCCTCAGTTTCTTGACATAGTCTTGTCTTTTGCAACTGGCAAAAAGGGAAGCCAGGGCAATGTCGTAAGCGTAATTTTCATTCTTGTGGTATTTGTTGAACAGGAAAAACGACTGCCAATAGTAGGAAGTCTGCTGTAGGATGTTAAGGGGGAATTTGAGCTTTCTGATGAGCTCGATGAGAAATTTGAAAATTTGAAACTTTTTCGCAGTATATGCCTGAGTGTTGTCGGATATTGTCAGGAACTGGGCAAATTCAACTTCTTCGGTCGTATAGAACGGTTTTGAGAGGATAAGTGCTGAGTAGGAACTCTTTGATGGTGTGGTTGGAGTGCTCATCGTGTGAGGGTGCAGGGATGGGATGTTATAGAATTCCTTCTCTCACAGGTTAGACCCATCCAATTTTGCAGCATCACCAAAGCTGAGGCTTGCCGTCAACTCTCCACGATACCAAAGTGACAGGATAGGTGAGGACTCTGACCTCGGTTTTGGGGTTGGAAGGGTGAGTCAACGTCAAGTCTCTATTAGTTGATTTAAAAGAGTTTTCTTGGCTTTTTCAATTGTCCAAAAGAACTTTCCATGAAACAGAGGGACTGTAGTGGCAGATTTCGGCCATTTCAAACTGTCTAAACGATGGTATTACACCTTCCAAAGGTCTTTGTATATTCTTTTCTTCCCCTAAAAGTTGCAGATACCTTCTCCCATTATTTCATTCAGTAAAGCTGGAAAGGTCTTCATGGCCTTCACTCATCGTGCGCACCAGTGAGTAGACAGTGGAGAAGATTTCCTGGCAATTAAAAATCTTTGTCAACCCAATGTCTACTTCTTTACATTATCTTCTGAATTGAATAACCTGGCTATTATGAAGACCTGCTACTTCAAAGTGCAACGACAAACTACCAAGGTGTTTATACACACCTCAGTTTATTTTACAATCAACGCCTTTGATCGAAAATGCTGACAATACTATCGCAGAATATCCTTAAGTGTGACTACGTTCACCCTTTATCACTCTAAAAGAGAGAGTGAATCGACGCACATTCTGCAGTATCAATTCGATCCTGTCAAGCGAAAACTGAACGGGTTTTATAAAGAGCTGACAGTGCAGCCTCTGTAAAGCTTTATACTCAGACTGATTTGTAGGGACAAGCTTTTATTCTCTCCGAGATGCTACTGTTTAACGCATAAGAGATTTTCACTCTATACGACAATGCCAATTGCATAGTATAGCCAGTGAGGTGAGCTTTATTGTTATCCGGTCATGAAGCAGAGGCGAGACAACAAGTCGTTATAGTTCTACGTGTAACGATCAACTACGGACAAGGTGACTCTGACTGATCATCAGAAGCATTGGATCCACTATACCTCCAGAGACATGTTCCAGGCTTTCCATTTCCTACAAACCACCTGATCAGTACAAGTAACCAATAACAACCCGTCATCTTTGATGGCTTGGATCCCTGAGTTCATAAAAGTGGCAGCTAGTTTAACAATCAGTGAAGCGGAATTTAACGTTGATTCTACCGCTGAGGGAAAAACTCATTTGCTTCAACTGAGCAAACTTTCGGAATCTCTTGAGCATCTTTGTTTCCCAAGGAAAGAAAGTGTTTCACAACCCTAACTAACCTTATTGTTACATGTTTGAGAGCGTGGAGCGAGTTGTATTTTATAAAAACAAAAGGCAAAAGCAACAGTCTCAAAAGGGCTTGAAAGGAGAGTCACAGATTGACATCGAATCATGTGACAAATCAGAAGCTCCGTTTTCATGAATTGGAATCACTGAGTAGGACTCCGAGCTTGTCACGTGGAAGGAATGCTTTTCGTAGCAGAAAGCTCCAAATGTTTTATCGAGGATATTCTCTCTTAGGGTTTGTAGTTTGCATGCAGAATCTTTAGTCTTATAACACTGCAGGCTCTTTAATGAAATAAATCATTGAAAAGATATCCGCTTTCCTACACTAAACCATTATTAAGGTTAAAAGCAGAGTTAGCGTCATCACCAGCAATGTTTGTTCTATTCAATGTATCACAAGCCGCCCAAAAAATTCACTGTGAAGCAAATTATCGGAGGCAAACCTCATACGCCACCAGAAGTGTCGGCATTGAGAAATACAAAGATAGAGCTAGCCACTAACCGTTTGAGACAGATCTGGGACATCGCTTCGCCCTCATCACTTTAAATTTCCAAAAGATAAATATATTCATAACTGCATAGATTCTAGTTTTTCTTAATCTCCTCATCTTTATGCTCTTTACCACTCTTATCGTCAGCCTTATCCTCCTGATGGGCATGCTTAGCCGAGGCTTTAATCTCCTCATTCAAAGCCTTGGCATCTCTCTTTTCAATTTCCGGAAACGATTTAGGGTCGATGTCTGTTCTGATATTCATTTTAGTTCCGGTGGTGTACGCATCTCTTATATAGTCTTGACGCAGCAAGCAAAAGCTGCATGATCAGCATAAAGCCTTAACCATACAAAAGTTGTGAAAACGAAAAACCCTCTCAGATGGAAAGAATCAGAGTACCCTCCTCCATTTACCACCACCTCTTTATTCGTAGTAAAAAGTCCCACACCAATCACGACATCCCCACACCACCGCAGCCTATAAATATACTCAGCATCTGCAGCTAATACCAATGTCTCACGCATACACTCCGATAACGGAACCTCCACAATACGACCAAACCAAAGGGCAGACTTCTCAAGCGGCAAATTACGGAGAGCAGGCGTCCAGACGCGAAAACGACCATGTGCCGGACGACTTTAAATTCGATACCATAGTATCTTCATGCGACCTGGAGATAAGACACCTCTTTGTGAGAAAAGTGTACTCATTGCTGACTCTGCAGATGCTCATCACGTTTGTAGTGGGAGCGGTAATTTACTTTAATGAAGGAGTTAGGGTTTGGTGTCTAACAAACATGTGGCCCTTTTACATGGCAATCGCTGGGTCTATGATTTTCATGGGTCTAGCCTTTTGGAAAAGACGCTCCTACCCTTACAATATCTTGCTGCTTGTTGGGTTCACGCTTTGCGAGAGTTATATGGTGGGGCTTGTCACTTCGCTTTATGATACTAACGTGGTTTTACAAGCTGTGCTTATCACCACGGTTGTTTTCTTGAGTGTCACCATGTTCAGTTTTCAGGCTAAATACGATTTCACCCAATGGCAGGGTGTGCTTTCGATGGTTTTCTTTGGGTTTTTCTCGGTGGGACTTGTGTCTCTTTTCATGCCTTTCAACTCAAGCTTTGAATTTGGGTACAGTATACTTGGAGCTCTTCTTTTCACGTGCTTTATCTTGGTGGATACGCAGATGATTATGAGAAAGTTCCACCCTGAGGAGGAAGTGGCGGCCACGATTATGCTGTATCTGGACATTATCAATTTGTTTCTCTACATTCTGCGGATTGTGTCTAATGATAATAGGGATTGAGCGGTTGGGCAAAGCAGTCGAGCAAATCAGCCGAGCAAAGCGAGGCAGTTACAATGGTTGTACTTTACTTATGAACACGTTGAATGAAACCCAAAGGTGTAGGTATTTTTCTGTTCAATTCTAGTATGGAAGGGATTATCACGGTCATTATAGTGAAGTATAGGCCACTAATTAACTCAACTCATAACATCGCTATAAGTCAGCTCTAACACTAACATACCGGAAACTTCCTCGGGAAGTTTGGGTCATTTGTTCTAGACCTCAGGCCATGCTGGCCTAGCGTGTCAATTCTGTCTCCATTTGTATATTCAAGAACTCCTCGATGCTATCCACCTTGCGGTTGATGTTCATGCAAAGTTGTATTTTCCAAGAACACCAAAAATGGCATTTTTGGCTCCTGAGAGAATACCACTATGGAGATCCCTAAGGTTCTCTGAGTTCTGGATATTATTAGCAGATTCACAACATTTCTATTATGTTCAAGGGGCACAAACCATACTTTACGAGCTGAACTGATTCGCTTTAGTCAGAGACAAAGTATTCACGATATCAAAGTACACAAATTATAATCTTTTAGCGAAATGATATTCAACTATCTAAATTAGAGTGATTGGCTTCTATGTATACTCCTAGCAATAGAGGCTCAAAGGTAGAATCACGTTACTAAAAACATGCTTTT